>CAUYLG010063648.1:0-206849 GCA_963573385.1 Cacajao melanocephalus
GAGATAGAAAATTAGCAAGGATATCCAGGACTTGAACTCAGACCTGGAACAAGTAAACTTAACAAATATTTACAGAACTCTCCACCCCAAATCCACAAAACATACATTTTTCTCAGTATCACATTACACCTATTTTAAAAGTTACCACATAACTGGAAGTAAATCACTCCTCAGCAATTGCATAGCATTTCGCAGGTTTAAGTAAAACACTGGTTGGCTGCTTGTTTGTTATTTTCATCCCTTATTCCTTCCTGTCTCCATTGTTAAGCACAATTATTGGCATAAAAGAGGTTTTTAATATCCATTTTTCGACTGCATTCTAGCCTGGGCTATAGAACAAGAATCCCGTTCTCTCTCCCCCTTTCTCTTCCTCTTTCTTTCTCTCTTACATTCTTTTTTTTCTTTCTTTCACTCTCACTTTCTTTCCTCTCTTTCTCTTTCTTTCAAAAAAAAAAAAAACAAAACAAAAAAACTAAGGGCTATAAATATATTCTCTCACCTACCCAATGGCAAGAATGTTCCAGGCATAAGAAACTCATAGTTCACTATGTATCAGAAGACACTCTATAGGGTGCTTCTTTGGTGCACTGTTTTCCCATCAACCAAATTATGTTTTTTGAATAGCTGAAAAGCTATTCAAAGATTCTACAAAAGGTCCTGTCCATGCTAGTATGATTATCTAATTTTCTTTTCTTTTTTTTTTTCCTGATGACAAGAATCTCACTCTGTCACTTAGACTGGAGTGCAGTGGCACCATTGTAGCTCACTGCAACCTTTACTCCTAGGCCCAAGGGATCCTCTGACTCATCTTCCCATGTAGCTGGGATTATAGGTATATACTATAAGACCTGGCTAATTTTTCAAATTTTTTTAGATAAGGGATCTTTTTTGCCCAGGTTCCTGTTCAAAACCTGGGCTCAACCAATCCTCCTATCTTGACCTCCCAAAGGGCTGCGATTACAGTGATGAGCCATGGTATCCAGCTTTGAGTTGGATTTCTTTTTCTTTGAGACAGAGTTTCACTCTTGCTGCCCAGGTTGGAGTGTACCAGTGCAATCTCAGCTCACTGCAACCTCTGACTCCTGGATTCAGGCGATTCTCCTGACTCAGCCTCCAGAGTAGCTAGGATGACAGGCACCTGCCACCTTGCCTGACTAATTTTTGTATTTTTAGTAGAGATGGGGTTTCACCATGTTGGCCAGATTGGTCTCAAACTCCTGACCTCAGGTGATCCACCCGCCTTGGCCTCCCAAAATGCTGGGGTTACAGGTGTGAGCCACCACGCCACTGCAAGTTTTGATGACTGTAAAGAAATTATTTTCTGTTGAAGGTGAATATGAGTCAAATTTTTATCATTTTATCATTCATCAAGGCATCTTTAAAGGACTTACTATAGTTAGGTTCTTTCAACTTTTATCTACACTGTATTATTGCTACATTTGCAAAGGATGATGGACTTTAGATATAGATCTATATAAAGCTGAGAGAAACATTTAAGTAGCATAATAATAAAATTTGAAAAGGATTTATTGATGGCTTATCAAAGCGATATCATGACTTCAAGCTGATTTTAAAAGAAAATATTTAAATAGCTGACCAGCAGCATAAGCCATCTTAATTCTCCATTTAGATATACAAATTTACCTCTTGGTGAGGTCTGTGAAAATGAAAAAAGAAAAGAGTTTGTTTTAGAATATATCAAAGTGAAATAAAAATACTGTTCCTTTTAGGATTTTAGAGAATTTCAGGTGCAGTTTCCAAATATGAGCATTTTTAAAGTATTTTAAGCATTTATGCTTAGTGAATATCTATTCCATAATAAAATGGTTTCCTATAAATGCATCTGAAAAAATATCCTCTGAAGTTTAAAAAAATTCAATTTGTCAACATAACTCATTATTCAAAATTTGCCTTTAGTAAGAACAGATTGATAGACTTGTACTTTGACAAATGCAAACAAATGAGCTGAGCGTTTCAATCGTGACTGACAACTGATGATTCTAAGGAAGTTGGTGTTCAATATAAAATGGCTTAGGCTTCAGGTTCCTTCCTCTTCAGCAAAATAAACAACTAAATTCTATGGTCTAGAAGAACATCTTTTAAAATCATAGTTTTTTTTTTTTCTGGTTTAAGAACAAAATCACATTTACTTTGATGTGTGTTGTTATGTCAAAAATATGCAGCTGAGACACATGCTTTTGTAATATCCACATATGTACGTATACACAGACACACATCCCAATTACTACATTTGCCAGAAGACTGTATTATTTTCCAAGGTCAATACAGCAGTGTTATCACCAAAAACAACAATTTTCTACAGGTAATATCCAATCCATGGGAACCAACTTTACAAACGCCAGTATATGATGAGGTCCTTAAAGATCTGCTATTATGAAATAAGAGAACACACCTATACATATGGGAGTGTTGAGAGGCAAAGCAAATGCATGACACAGTGGAGTCCTATACTTTGCAAGGCCTCTCCTCCGAGCATGCAGGCCCAAAGATTGGGAGAAGCTCTTGTCCCATGAGGCAAATGAAGCTACTTCCACCAGAAATGTTATAAAATATAATACCTCTTCCTCACTCTGTCACTTCACAAAACGTTTCTAAAGTACTGACGGGTGAAGGAGCACTCTGGTTCTGGAGATCTATGACTACTGTAGACCACAAGTTCCTTCTGACAGGACAAAATCCTTTTCCTTATACACTGTGCAGCGCAAATCACATTTTAAAAGGTCACCGTTTAGAACAGAAAAGCACACTTTGGGATACATCTGACATATGCCCCATCTCACTCTTCTGATATGAATTACGTCATTTACTTATCAAATATAGTGCCAATCAGAATGGTTTCAAGAAGTAATGACAGATGAGATCTGACATCAAGACTGTACTTAATAAGTGGAAGAAGTTTTTATCATCTAATGAAAACTCCATTAGTTTTCCAGATTTTCTAGGACAGAAATTTACCTATGTTTTCTAATTTAAGTTACAAGAAAGTCTCAAACAGCTAACAGGAATTTTGAATGCTTTTTTGCTTTTTCTAACTTTTCTTCAGTGGTCATTATAAAAATATATGTGTGTGTGTATATATATATGTATGCATATATATATAAAATCATGTATATGTGTGTATATATGTGTGTATACATAATTATATTCTGGCAATATAATTAATGTGTGTGCATTTATGGTATATTTAATGTACAGAAAGAACAGGTAAAATTCTACTTACATCACTTTCATTTACATATTCCTCCTAAGTAAGCCTGTATCTACTTTAAGAATACTCATGACCAATCTATAAAATTAATCTCTTGGAATACTGAAAACAATGTAAACATACGCGAAAAATGCAGACTCCACAGGCAGAATTAGCTAAAGTAGGTATACACATTTTAAAAAAATAAAGTACTAAGCAATTATAAGATAATCAATCTTCACTAGAGAATGGGATTCTTGGAGACTCAAATAAACTATTTAATGGAAATTTAGTGAAGTACTCACATTAATAATATTTTCTGAGACTTCAGATATTGAACAAAAGAAAAATAATTTAACCTCTATTATGAGAAATTTCGTATTTGAGAAATTAGAAAAAGAAGTCATCTTATTCATATCACATGTTAAAAGTAGGAAAACAACTTTCTAACTCTTGTGTTCTACTAGAATCATCACTCTTATTTCCAATGCCAAGGAATTTAGGGAATACGCAGGATTATATTTTTCACAGAAATGGACTGCTGAACAAGGAATTAAAAAAAAAAAAAAGACTGCCATTTCTCAAGAAGCAAAACAAAACAAGTATCTTCATATAAAGGGAAGCATTTCAGATTGTTAGGTGATTTCATCATTGTATTAAGTCCTGCTAAGGCGATTACTTCATATTTTGTAGCATAAAAAGGGAAGTAAGAAATTCTAGGCTGCGTGCCCACTTGGCTAAATCTACCTTCCTGGGTAATATCCTTAGGCATGGATATTTTGGCCCTAGGTTTATTTTATTTTCGTTTTCTCACTTCAAAATTTTCCTCTTGCTCTCTATTTATTTCTTTATCCTGTTAACATTACTCCTTAGAAGTGCTTTAGTATCTTGATAGGCTCCTGTGTCACAGAAAATTCAGCAGTTTTTAATGGTCTCAAATATATCACTCACTTCATTTCCTCTTTTGTTCCAGATGTTTTTTCTTTGATTTCTAGCTCCTTGACAGAAGAGGTAGGTTAGGTTTTAAATAAAAGCCATTATTATCTCATGAGTTATATTCACATATTCAGAATTTTTATCTACTCATTTATTCCACTGAGCTTCAATATCCCTCTCTGTAAACACCATCAATCATGCAACACTTCTCAATTTTATTAATCTTATAGACAACAAAAATAAAAAGTACAAGAGTCTCAAACTACTTGTATGAGAACCTTCCCACTAGTATTACTTCAGTAATTTACTAGAACCAAATAGAAATTAGGGCCCATTTCTTCAAAAATGTTTCTGAAAAGCTGTGTTAATTGTTACACATATATGCAAAACTAAAGTCCAATAATTGGCCATTTGTAGCAATTTACTTACTCTGATTTCAATTACTAAGCTGTTTATATTTTTATTTAAACTATAACTAAAATATGAAAGTACACATTCAAGTGTCTTAAAATATACAGCAAATACAATTCTAAAAATAAACTTATAAGCTCCTCAAAGACAGGAACTGCATTTAAAGAAAAAAACAACAACAAAACAAAAACAAAAAACAAAACAAAACAAAAACACTTCACACCCCCAGACCTTACCAACTGTATGACACTATGTCATAAGAATTAAAGCATTCCATTTGGTTGATATGAGAACTTAGGTACCTCAAACTACAAAGGAAAATAAAAGATAAAGCAATGTGCATCCATTCCCTGCCCCCACCACAAACTTCAGTTCTGAGATCTGATGAAACACAACTTTCCATTCTACATGTAGGTCTTTGGGCAACTGAGTAATTGTGGGCTACTTAGGGTTTTAGTCATTTGTGAACCTCAACCTGGGTGAGACAGTATATTTCACCAGATGGCAAATATGATCACATTTTTTGGTACAGCAACTCCAGCAATAATAGTCCTGTCATAGGTCAAGAACGTACTTTATATCTCCAAGTTATGACTAATGGGTTCCAAGCACATACGGTGGTACATTTCATTAGATATACTTCAAAATTTTGGTAGCTTTGAAAATATTGAGCATGCAATTCTTTAAAACAAAAGATTCCAGGCTCAATATTGAAAAACATGATCAATTAAGTTATTTACTACCAATAATATAATCATCTCCACTTCACTTGGCACACTTCCCTTCTTCTTCAGATTTCAGCTAAATATTACTCCTCAGAGATGCCTTCTGTGAGTCCCACAGAGATTGCAATGTCTTTGCAGCATGGTCCCCACCACACCCATGACTATTCATATTTTTTGTATGCCTATCCCTCTACTATTCAATGCTTTCTAGCGGCCAGGGGCCCATCTAATAATCTTTGTATCCCCAATATTCAGCACAGTATTTCCTCTAAACATAGAGAGGACTATATGACTGTTGAGTGATGGATAGATGGAGAGAGAAGTCAATTCACACATACATAGTACAATAACAAACATATTTATATACAAATATAACAAACATATTTATATACAATATATACAAAGTAGGCAACCAATTAGTCATAATTATACACATGCTGTTGAAATATCTCTATATAACCAACATTTACACTCTTGAACATTTTTTCATTTTTGTCTCTAATTGTGGCTATTCACATTAAATACAAATATAACTAATTTTCTAAAAATTTAGCTGGGTGCAGTGGTACCTGCTGGTATTCCCAGCTAGTTGGGAGGCTGAGGCAGGAGGATACCTTGAGCCCAAGAGTTTGAGGCCAACCTAAACAACATAATGAGATCTAGTCTTTTTTTTTTTTAGGGTAGGGACAGATTCTTGCTCTGTCACCCAGGCTGGAGTGCAGTGGCATGATCTCAGCTCACTGCAACCTCCATTTTCTGAGTTCGAATGATTGTCTTGCATCAGCCTCCCGAATAGCTAGGACCACAGGTGTATGCCAACATGCCCAACTAATTTTTGTATTTTTAGTAGAGATGGTGTTTGACCATGTTGGCCAGGCTGGTCTCGAACTCCTGACCTCAGGTGATCCACCCACCTCAGCCTCCAAAAGTGCTAGGATTTCAGGTGTGAGCCACCATGCCTGGCCAATCCTGTCTCTCGAAAAAAGAAAAAAAAATGCAAGTGGCTTTTTAAAAACAAGGACACTAGACTTTATTTCGAGTAATAAATAAGACACAAGTTTTCAAACTTTATTATAATGTCAATCATCCTTCATCTTTTCATATGCTCACCATTCCCACAGTGAGCATTTTCATTTGCTATATACATGTGGCATACTAGTTTACACAGGTTATGCAACTTGCTGTGTTTTAATTCCATGGTCTGTTTATTAAAAACACTCCATCCTATAAATTGTTACTCCCAATAGTTTTGTTTTTTTAAATTTTTTTTTCTATTTTCTTTCTTAATATGGAAATCCTCACTGACTTAATATTAAAGATTATTCCAGTTGTCTCCCATAAGGCGTTTACAGTCAATACTCTTACTTCTCCCTCCATGCACCATTTCTCCACACCACTTCAAGGCTTATCTTCCTTAAAAACAGGACTTATATTATCATGCCACTTTCTTAAAACAGAGGTGATATATAAGCCACATATGCTACATAGAAAACCATCAACGGCTATTATTTTCTTTAACTAATCAGGATTTTTAGTAGTATACAGTTGACCCCTGAACAAGAGTGGTTTGAACTGCGTGGGTCCACTATTATGTGGAATTTTTTTCAACCAAACTTGCATAGAAAATACAGTCCTTCAGGAATGCAAAACCCACATTTTCAGAGGGCCGACCTTTCCTTATGCCCTTCTGCACGGCCTGCTGCTGGACTACAGCATATTTGGATGTGGGTGTATGTGGGCGGTCCTGCAACCAATCCTCTGACTGGCTGTCCCCTGAGAGATGACTTACACTTTTCGTTTAAACATAATTCATTTAATTCTGGTTTATGGGTTGGTATTTTGAGAGTTTGGTTCACATGGATCTGTCACTGAGAAACCGATCACTATTTAATGTACTGTTCAAATCAGATTTTGAGTCATCCCAGCAAAAGGCCACATTCAAGTGGTGAATTCATGAAGGCAAAGATCAATTTTTGGAATTTCTTGGCAGCCAGCCTGCTGATGGCATCCATAAGGCTGTGCATTTCTGTGCAGACTTCTACCTTCTGTAAATATGTTTGATTCTTCACAACACAGCATTTAACAGGATTTTGTTTCTTTATTGTTTCACAAGCATAAGTATCTCCGGCTAGTTAATGTTTGCTGAGGCAGAGACTATGTTAATGCTTCTACTCTATACTTAGTGGATATTCAATAAGCAAACATTAAATCTGTGACTATAGGAGAGTGAATGTTTATGTACTCTAACTGCCACACAACAAAACAGGAAGAATAATAAAACTTTAACTTTGCACCAATCTTAAAAAATTTGATGACCATAAATTCCAGTTTGCAAACTGTTTTGGGATGGAGTTATATGCTATAAACCATATACTTTATTGCCAAAATAATCAAATAAGGGTAAATTGTTCATGTGACTAACTTATATTACTTAATAATTTATACTTTTTAACAAGGTATTATTTTTATTTAGTTTTATGATGAACAGGAAAGACAGTAATTTTTTTGTTTTATATAGCAAATAATATAACAGCTAAAAAAAGTAATAATTTTATTCATATGTAATAGTATAGCTTAGAGCAAAGGTGTGAATACCATCTCTACCATTTACTTACTCTTTAAACTTAGATGATTTTTTACATCCTCTTTCAGTCTGTAAGCTCCCTTGTGAAATAGGGAATAATAATTCCTACTCCTTGAAGGACTGCTGAAAAGATTAGAGTTGTGGATAAGCAGCCTAGTTCAAGGTTTGGTAAATAGTAGGAGTCAACAAATGGTAGCATTTATTACATAGCAACTATTTGCTTGGTTTCTCTACCCAGGCTCTTGACAACTTGAGAGCATCAGAAAATGAATGCAGTATAAATAGCCTGAAACATTGAGAGGCATCTTCTTCCCTCCCTTCTTTATTCTTTCCTTCTTCACTACTTCCCTCCTTCATTTCATACCTTCTATTTTTCTTTCTTTGCTTTCTTTGTATACAATGCAGAAAACCCGAAATAGAATTTTGGTCCTTCATTTTTATCTCTTGGGAAAGTCCTCATAGTACAGATCTTGAGATATATAAACAAGTATCTTAATCTTGCTAAGCTTTAAAGAGGAGTGTCACAATTTGCAGCATGATATCAAACTATTACAGTCACTTTTTTGGATGTTCTCAATCCAGATAAATAGTAGGTAAACTGTAATTTGAGATTTTTTTCCTCAAAATATGCTAAGATAACATACAGGGCAGGCCTCATTTCCAGAGATTAACCCCAATACCTCAGCAAAAACAGTGCCTACCACAATCCCATGAAATAATTTTAGAAGCAATAAATTGAGACTGGTTCCATTTACACAAATATTTTGATATCATGAACTAGCCTGCTTATTCAAACTGACAGACAGAGATAGAGAGCTACAGATAGAAAGGTCAAGAAGTAGACGATGTTTTTGAAGTTAGTGCGTGGGGTTTCTGGTGAGATTTCTGGTGAGAAAGGAGTAGGGGGTTAAATCAGCTGCCATATGGGGAAACGATCTATGTCTCTTGGCAGACAGAAAGAAAAGCCTACTTGAGATTTGAATATTTATTCAAACATTTTTGAAGTCCTTGAAACAGCTAAGAGGAATAACTGTTTTGGGTGAAAAACAGTCTTCGTGCACTTAAGTTTCAAAATGCATTATGGGTAATAGAAAGTCCTTTACTACTTCATAACTGTCAGTAGGATGTTTAATCAAAATAATATTTGGTTCCATTGCAATGAGCAATTATTCATGGTCTTGAGTCATACAGTTAAGAGTTTGAAAATGGCAAAAAAAAAAAAATCCCACAACTGAGCAGCTTCATAGATTTTTAGGCAGCAACATTTTTGTCACATTAAATTTAATTTTTAAAAAGTTTCTCAAAGCTCAAAAATATGAAGAAAGTGGACTAGGTAAAATGTTACGTTACTCATTTAGATGAGATGTGAGATGGGGTCGGAGAGGGTTGCTACAGAATTGGCACTTCCAGAAAATTGATTTTCTTAAACTGATTACAAATGGAGTTTATCAGCAGCTTAACCATTTATCATTTAAAATGAATGTCATCACTAATCATCAGAGAAGTGCAAATGAAAATCACGAGACGATGCAAATCATCTCACACCAGTCAGGCTGGCTATTATTAAAAAGTACAAAAATAATAGATGCTGTGGAGAAAAGGGAACTTCTATTCAATGCTGTTGGGAATGTCAATTAGTTCAGCCATGTTAAAAATGAATTTTAATCCAAGGGCTCATACGTAAGTCAACATTTTAAGACATCTGAATCATGTTATTTAAACTTTAATATTTTAAAAGAAATTTTATAAACATTATCTGCTTGGATGAAGGCAAAACTTAAATGTTAGCGTCCCTGGGTATTTGTGGATAATCCTGGGAAACAGATCTTTTAGTGCTGGAAGGGACTTAAATCTTCATCTGGAACCCAACCCCTTTATTTCAACCCAATAACCCAATTCCACTATATTTTAAGAATAACCCAAACCCATTATATTTTAAAAATCCTGTTATATTTTAAGCACACAATGATAAAAAAAAGGCAAATAATTTAACCAGGGCCATATTTCTAGTAGTAAGTGATAGAACTAAACTGGAAACATCACAAGCCACTGTTTCTGCCAGTCAGTTTAACTCTCTCATGTAAATACGCTGCCAATTTGTCCTCCAAAAAATCTAAGTGATCAGTATAGTACCTGGAGCAAATCTCTTCATTTTCCATACTAGTAATCCCAATACTGTGTGTACTGAAAAAATGTGTTCAGGATTTTACCTTGATGCATGAAGACCAATCTCCTCTCCTCAGAGTCTCCTGTGGGATTTTAATTACTGGGAACAGGAACATAAACATCTGTGTACTGATAATCTAAACATGTTATTGATAAAAATGAATGAAGACATACAGTATCCTAGGCAAGAATGTATTTCTATATATACATAAAAAGAAGTATGACACTATCCAGCACTCTGAACTGGAGTTCACAGAAGTCAAGTTTACTCCACAGGAGCAGGAACCTCTGGCCTCCTTCATTGCCCACCTTTGCATGGATATTTGTGAAAACAAAAAGGTCTCACTGATTGTTCTTAAGCCAGGGGATGGCATATATGAGCATCCACCATGACCAACATTCAGTTTCAGTGAATCTGTAGGCAAGGCACAACTACATAAACCCTGCTTTACAGCATTGCACAAAATTAAGGTAAGGTTTTCTCCTTGATTTAACTTAATAAAATGTTATGTTTAAATGAGGATCTTTTCATAACATTTTCTTTACAAATTTTAATCTACAAACTTTCTCCTTGATTTCTATGAAATAGTCTATATACCAACTGAAACCCTTGTTCTTTTTTCTTTCCAAAAGTTTTGGTTAATGATAATTTTTGCCTCTGCCTTCACAGAATCATCCTCCTGAGACTATATTTACGCTGCCTTACCTACAGTAAACACTGACTAGGACTTATCATTTGTATCATTTATTCTACTGAAAATGAAGCTGTAAGAATGACCTACATGAAGTTGGGAAGACAGTCCTAACTTCCATTTTGTACCTCCACATGTGAATCAAATGCAATGAAATATCTTTAAGTTTAAGGACTTTGTTAAATGTTAATTTAACCTTTCTTATCTGTACAGCAAAACAATGATTTTCTTTAAAAAGATTTTTTTTTATTAGTCATTCTGACAAAAGAATCTTAGAGGGAAAATCAAGTAAGAATGAAAAACATCAATTAGTGAATTAGAAATAAATTTTAAGTCAGAATCTGCCTGTATTACAAAAGCCTGAAGAGGCAGTTTTTTAAAAGATTGGCTTCTTTAAGAGTGAGGTTGTTCCATAAAAAGACCTGGAACCTGAACAGAATCTAGTACCCCAAAGGTCAAGAATTAACAAGATCAGGTGAATTTCAGAAATTGTTATTTGAAAATTCGTATAGCAATATGATATTAATATTTTAATATTGGAGATATAGCTACACAAACATTGATGAGGTTGAGACAAGAAAAGCCAATACAAAACTATTATAGTTCATTTTAAAATTTCTACATTTAGAAGTCCTTTAGTAATAATAATTAGTGTTCTAGGCCCGGCACGGTGGCTTACACCTGTAATCCCAGCACTTTGGGAGGCCAAGGCGGGGGGGATCACGAGGTCAGGAGATCGAGGCCTCCCTGGCCAACATGGTGAAACTCCATTTCTACTAAAAATACAAAAATTAGCTGAGCGTGGTGATGTGTGCCTGTAATCCCAGCTACTTGGGAGGCTGAGGCAGGAGAATCGCTTGAACCAGAGAGTTGAGGGTTGCAGTGAGCCGAGATCACACCACTGCACTCCAGCCTGGCAAAAGAGTGAGACCCCCATCTCAAAATAATAATACTAATAATGATAATAATAACAACAACAATAACAAAAACAACAACAATTAGTGTTCTATTGCCATTGCTTTTTTTTTTCTTTCCTGGCAAATGTTACAATAGATAACCAGTAAGCTAGCCTGACAGTGACATGAATATTTCTTTGATTCTAGAAATCGGCCCTATTTAAGTCATTGTGCCAACTGGAAGACTCAAAAAACTGCAACATTAATTCAGTGGTAGCAAGGCAAGTATAAAAAGTAAGGGCATGGAATAAAAAATGGCTTTCCAAAGTCCCCCAAATCCTCGTAGAGCACAAACTTTTCTAATTGATGCAGCAAAGTGATCTTTGTGTGATATCAAACAGAAAAGCTAGAGAAAGAAAGGTAAAGAAGAGAGGGAAGTGTTGGCAATAAAAAAGAAGTTGATAAGATGCAGGAAAAAAGGTAGAGGGTTGGTGAGACAGTAGTTGAGCCAGACAGGAGTTTGGGAGTCGCAGGACACATTCTTTCTCTACTTGGAATGTTGATTTTGAACATTTCAAAATATAAAACCAAAACATCTCATTAGCCAAGAGCAGAATCCCTTGATCTCAGACTTGGTCAGATCCGCACCCTTTATTTTAAGCCCTCTTGGGAATGATTTTTTAAGTTACAAAAGTAATTGCTACAGAGGGCAAAGGACAACAAAGCTATAAATTATGCCACTGGACTAACTGCACTCAAAAGAAGTTGCTGGAAAGGGCATTGGCAAAATCTTCACTCTAAAAAGAACTTTATTCTGTGGCCAGAGTGCATGTAGTAAAAACAATAACTAAACTTGAAAGCTGCCTGTCAATGCCTATCTGTTCTAAACACCAATAGTAGAAATGGTTATTTTTGTATTACCAGCACCTCTTCCTCCTCCTAAAGAAAAAAGAAAGTTTTGCTTTCAGGGGCCATTTCTCCACCAATCACAGGACAACAGTTGGGTCTCAGGATGGACATGTAAACCAAATCTTGCCAATCAGAGTAACACATATGCCTAATATATGCTATGGCAACTGGTTCACATATGGATACTTGGTACAAACTAGGCCAATTACAATTCTTCCTAGAGCTTTTGCACAAGTTTTTGTCTCTTTCAAAGATCATTTAAGTGCTAAAATCCAGATACTTCCATGACTTTCTCTGCCATTTTATGAGGAGTCAACTAGTAGAAAGCAAATCTGTAGAGGCGGAGAAAAATCAGCAGAGAAATCTACGGAGGCAGAGAAAAATGCCGGTAGAGAGTTGATGGCATCCTTTCAGATACTAGATAAAGTCTATGCCTAAAATTTTCAGTATCATAATCTAAACATTTCCTTTTGTACTCTTAGAGTCACTAGCTGTTATGATTTGGCTGTGTTCCCACCCAAATCTCATCTTGAATTTTAGTTTCCATAATCCCCATGTGTTGTGGGAGGAAACGGGTGGAGGTAATTGAATCATTTGGGTGGTTCCCTCATGCTGTTCTCGTGATAGTGAGTTCTCACGAGATTTGATGGTTTTATAAGGGGCTTTTTCCTCTTTTGCTTGGCACTTCTTCCAGTCTCCATGTGAAGAAAGATGTGTTTTCTTCCCCTTCCACCAGGATTGTAAGTTTCCTGGTCCTTCTCAGCCCTGCAGAACTATAAGTCAATTCAACTTCTTTCCTTTACAAGTTACCCAGTCTTGGGCAGTTCTTTGTAGCAGCATGAGAATGGCCTAATCCAGTAAAATAGTACTGGGAATAATCGGGTGCTGCTCTAAAGATACCCAAAAATGTGGAACCAATTTTGGAACTGGGTAACAGGAAGACAGTAGAACCATTTGGAGGGCTCAGAGGAAGACAGGAAAATCTGGGAAAGTTTAAAACTTCCTACAGACATCAAGTGCTCAGAAGACAGGAAAATGTGTGAAAGTACGGAAATTCCTAAACACTTGTTGAATGGCTTTGACCAAAATACTGATAGTGATATGGACAATGAAGTCCAGGCTGAGGTGGTCTCAGATGGAGATAAGGAACTTTCGGGGAAATGAATTAAAAGTCATTCTTGCTATGCTTTAGGAAAGAGATTGGTGGCTTTTTGCTCCTGCCCTAGAGATCTGTGGAACTTTGAACTTGAGAGAGATTATTGAGGGTATCTGGCAGATGACATTTCTAAGTGGCAAAGCATTCAAGATGTGACAGAGTATGAAAGTTTGGAAAATTTGCAGGCTGACCATGCAGTAGAAAAGAAAAATTCACTTTCTGGAGAGAAATTGAAGCAATTTGCATAAGTAAGAAGGGGCCAAATGCTAATCACAAAGACAATGGGGAAAATGTCTCCAGGGAATGTCAGAGACCTTCATGGCAGGCCCTCCCATCATAGAAATGGAGGTAAAAATGATTTTATGGCTGGGCCCAGGGTCCCTGTGCTGTGTGCAGCCTAGGGACTTGGTGCCCTGCATCCCAGCGGCTCTAGCCATGTATAAAAGGGAACATGGTAAAGCTCTGTCTGTTGCTTCAGAGAATGCAAGCCCCAAGCCTTGGTGGATTCCATGTGGTGTTGGTCCTGAAAGTGCACAGAAGAGAAGAACTGAGGTTTGGGAATCTCCACCTAGATTTCAGAAGATGTATGGAAATGCTTATATGTCCAGGCAGAAGTCTGCTGCAGGGGCTGAGCCCTCATAGAGAACCTCTGCTAGGGCAATAAAGAAGGGAAATGTGGAGTTGAATCCCCTACACAGACTCCCCACTGGGGCACTGCCTAGTGGAGCTGTGAGAAGAGGGCCACTGTCCTCTAGACCTCAGAACTGTAGATCCACTGACAGCTTGCACACTGTGCACCTGAAAAAGCTACAGAAACTCAATGCTAGCCCTCAAAAGCAGCTGAGAGCCTGGCTGTACCCTGAAAAGCCACAAGGGCAGAGCTGCCCAAGGCCATAGGAGCCCACCTCTTGCATCATCATGACCTGAAAGTGAGACATGCATTCAAAGGGGATCATTTCAGAGCTTTAGGATTTGACTGCCCCACTATATTTTGGACGTACATGGGTCTTATCACCCCTATGTTTAAGCCAATTTCTCCCATTTGGAATGGGTGTATTTACACAATGCCTGTATCCCCATTATATCTAGGAAGTAGCTAACTTGCTTTTGATTTTACAGGCTCATATGCCTAAGGGACTTGCCTTGTCTCCAATGAGACTTTGGAGTTGGGCTTTTGGGTTAATGCTAGAATTAGTCAAAATTTAGAGGGACTGTTGGAAAGTCATGACTGTGTTTTGAAATGTGAGGACATGAGATTTGGGAGGGGGATCAGGGGTGGAATGATATAATTTGGCTGTGTCCCCAACCAAATCTCATTTTGAATTGTAGTTCCTATAAACTTCACATCATGGGAGGAACAAGATGGGAGGTAATTGAATCATCAGGATGGTTACCCTCATGCTATTCTCATGATAGTGACTGTGATCTCATAAGATCTGATAGTTTTATAAGAAGCTTTTCCTTCTTTTGCTCAGCACTTCCCTTTCCTGCCACCATGTGAAGAAGAATGTGTTTGCTTCCCCTTCTGTCATGATTGTAAGTTTCCTAAGGCCTCTCCAGCCCTGCAGAACTAAGTAAATTCAGTCTCTTTCCTTTATAAATTACTCAATCTCTGGCAGTTTTTTTTTTTTTTTCCTGATAGGGTCTCACTCTGTCACTCAGGATGGAGTGCAGTAGCACAATCTAGGCTCACTGAAACCTCTGCCTTCCAGGTTCAAGCAATTCTCCCACTTCAGCCTCCCAAGTAACTGTGATTACAAGTGCATGCCACCATGCCCAGCTCATTGTTTTTGATAGAGTCAGGGTTTTATGAAATTGGCTAGGCTGGTGTCGAACTGCTGATCTCTGGCGATCTGCCCATTTTGGCCTCCAAAGTGCTGGGATTACAGGCATGAGCCACCACACCTGGCCTCAGGCAGTTCTTTATAGCAGCATGAGAATGGACAAACACACTAGCTAAGCATATGTAGTGACTTGATAAAAGAGTCTTCAATTAACATTTCCTTATATGAATCCCTATATCTTACAATGTAAGCCTTTACCTGTTCGGAAAGTTATTTTGCTATGGCATATTTCTAGCAGAATAGTCAGATTATTCCTAGACCTCATGCAATATTGGTCTCTCCTCTTCTCAGGTCCCAGTGTAAAATTCCCCTGTTCAACTCAAAGAAAAAAGAGAAAGGCCATCTCCTCTATAAAAAAATGGACATTTAGCTCTCTTAAGTTACTCTTTGGTTTGCCTTCAATATAAATGTTTACAATGTTAGCAACATTTAAATTTGTCATTTTGTTTCTCCCACAGCTTGTGCTCTGGGGCAAAAGACAATATATCTTTCAGATAAAAAGAATTGGGATGGTTTAAAGGTGTTCTTTGCTCACCAGTACAGAGGCAACCCTATTCCCACTCCTACACAGAATGCATGTAAGAGAGCAACATGCTTTCTATTAATGCACTGAGCAGAAAAAAGAAAAAATCAGGCAAACTCTAAGTCTGAGTAAATATATACCTCTAAAGTTTTGTGTCTGAGAAATAACAAAATACTGCCAACTAAATAACAAAATTCCTTCAATAGACTCTGCATGGTTCTATCAGCATTTTCTTTCTAAAATACAGGCCAGTACATGACCTTGTTCTGCAACAAAACCATTTCTTCTGATAGCCTAAAAAGGGAAGTTTAAATCTCTCGGCTTAGTATTCAAAGTTCTTCACAATTTAGTCCTCTCTACCATTACATGCCCACCACTTACGACACCTCCAAGGCATCTCAGGCTCCAGAGGAAGTCAGTGTTCTCAAATTATTTTCTCTATATCTACTCTAACACTATTTGGAGTTCTCATTTCTCTATAATCCACCTGCTATTTTATTTTCAGTAACTGTTACTGAGTACCCATTAGGTACTAGTCAGCTACTGACATCCTACCTACAGTCTTCAAGACCCAATATATACTACATTCCCATCTATCTCCTCATTACGACTAATCTTTCTATGCTTCAATATTTAGATTTCTTCTTATTTAAAGCCATAGCATTATGTTTGCCTACACAACTACAACACACCCTCCTCTTCTTCCTTAAAGCTATAGTGATTTGTTTAGGTCACTGGTATGGTTTGAATGTTTGTTTGTATCCTTGCAAAACTCATATGTGAAATCCTAACCCCTAAGGTGATGGTATTTGAAGCAGGGTGTTTGGGAGGTGATTAGGCCATTAACAGGATCAGCACTCATAGAAGAAGCCTATGAGAGATCCCTCACACATTTAACAATGGGAAGACACACAGAGAAGACAGTCGTCTTTGAACCAGGAAGCCAGCCCTCCCTCGCTGTCACAGAATCTGCTGGTGTCTTGATCTTGGCCTTCCCAGCATCCAGAATTGTGAGAAACAAAATTCTGTGCTTTATAAGCCACCCAGTTTATGGTTTGTTATAGCAGTCTAAAGGAGGTGAGACAGTAATCACCATGCATGTGCTTCAGCACAGACGGGCCACTAAAGCAAGTCCTGGGGATAGGTAATGCTTCCCCTTCCCCTTGCCAGCGTCTGAGGTAGGCATACCACAGAAAGGAACCATAGCATCATCCACAACACTGGGCAAATGTTCTTTTCTGCCCTTACAGTAGGGTTCCCACAACATATCTTAAAGAGGTTCTGAATTTTTTGTTTGTTTGTTTATCCTGTCTTTTTCCTGCCATCACGAACAAGACTGAAATTGTCAGTTACCGTTCAAAACCCAGTTACTTATTCTGAGGCCAGTATTGCAGATTCAGGATGGGGAGAATGATGTCTTTGTATCTCTCAGGGCTAAAATTTAAGATTGCTTATGCTAAATATGGTCTAGTAGTGTCTTTCATTTTCCTCAATCCTTTTAAGGGGCTCATGAAAGCATTCTGCTTAGAAAATAAATTCTTATGATGTACTTACTGGTTACTAAAGCCATTATCACCAAATAAACAATACTGCCTTTATTTCATTTCTGTGGTCATGCAACTAAGGAATATTTTATTGTTTTCATAAAATAACATTTCCTTAAATTTTATCATCCATAGAAGATACATGTTTGTTGACTATAAGAGTAAATGAATGAGCAAATAATAAGGTCACATTTATTTTGTTATAAACAGAAGGAAGAACATAAAATGTCTAAACTTTTTTCATTATAAAGAAAAACTTAATAATTTTGACCACCTGAAATTCTAAATATTTAAAAAGTCTGTTTATTTCATTTAACATATGTAGCATTCCTATAACTCATTACCCTTTTTCCTGACTGGACCAGTTATAGTAATTGTTCTAAAAGAAACAGGTGTTTTGGTGAAGATGAAGCACTATTTTAAATTGGACAGACTGATTAATCCATCCTTTTTCAAATGCTGTCTCTCATTATCTTTCTCTTTGTAAAATTTTATATATAATATGTATATTATTTATTTCAGAAGAGGAATAAACTGAAAAAAAATCAGTAAGAAGCTTTCCACTAAAAATGTGCCCTGCTGCTCTGGGTGCAGTGACTCACGTGTATAATCCAAGCACTTTGAAAGGCTCAGGTAGCAGGATCACTTGAGGCCAAGAGTTAAAGATCAGCCTGGACAATAAGGCAAGACCCAGTTTCTACAAAAATGAAAAAACAAATAGCCAGGCATGGTCATGTGTACCTGGAGTCAGGTTCATCAAAAGGCTTAGGTGGGAGGATCACCCAAGACCAGGACTTGAAGCTACAGTGAGCCAAGACCACACTACTATAGTCCAGCCTGGACAACAGAGCAAGACTTTGCCACTACAAAGTGTCCACCTAGGGATACCATGTCCATGACATCAGAAGCTTTCAAGGAGACTTAATCAATAAATAATAAGCTATGACTGTATAAAGCAAAGGACTAGAAGCCCACTGATAACTCATCCATGACGTTTCCATGGTGTATATGTGCCACATTTTCTTTATCCAGTCTATCATTGATGGGCATTTGGATTGGTTTTCTCAGCATAGTGTCATGCTGTCTTAGAAGCTAGCATTTAGTTAGTTAAATTGTTCTCAGTTATGTATTTGGGATAGGGAAAAGATTGATTGGTTTTAGATATTTTTAAGTTACATATCCACTTCTAAGATACTCATTAAAAAACATAAACTGATGTACAGTCTAAATCAGTAGAAAAGAAAAATGGAACGAGAAGAAGACAAGCTAAATGAATGCGAAAAAGGAAACTGAAGCAACAGGAAAATGAGTACAAAATAATTAATAGAATAGAATCCAAAATATCTATACAAACAATCGACATACTAGATTAAATTCCACAGTGAAAATATGAAGATTTCTTTGGAACTTTTTTAATGCTACTCATGTTCCTTTCTAGAAAGACAACTATAACATACTCAGACACACACACTAACCTCACTGTACACATACAAACAAGGACATAAGAAAGTTGAAAGGAAAAGAATGGAAAGAATGCCAGACAAAAAATAACCAAAATTACTTGATGTTGCTAAATTAACATTAGGCATAATATACTTTGAGGCTAAAACAAAAAATTAGTAACAATAAAGAATATTACATTTTTGAACTATATGCATCAACTACCATAATTTTAAATGATATGAAGCTTTTGACAGACCAACAAGGTGAAATTTGTAAATATATGTATCTTCTATTAAAATAATTTAATGCAACTGTCTCAGAAATTAATATATCACAAAGAAAATATCTGAAAAGACACAGATGCTGTGCACAACTAAAATTGATGCAACAGACACATAAATACACTACTGCAAGAGCATCCACTCTTTGAAAAATGAATATTTGAAAAACCTATTTTAAAATATTAAAAACATATATACAAAAATTTAAAAATTGCTTCTATATAATCTATGCTTTAAGAGAAGAATACAGTAGATATTATAAAAATCTTAAATTGGACAAAAATTAAAATACCACATTATGAAAATTGGCAGGGCACATGGAAAACAGAATGCCTGTAAGAAATTGGTAAGTTTACATGAACAATTTAAAAATAAAAGAATTAAAATTATATTCAACTTCAGAAGTTAGAAATACTTCCTAACAGAAGAGAACAAAGGATATAATGAATATAAAGAAATAAATTTAAAATACATATATACAGAAAGAAGCTAGACATGTGGAGAAAAAGTTGTGCTTTGTGGGATAGTATTCATAATTTCTGCTATGAATAATTCCTTCCTGGCCATCTAATTCCAATTCTATCAGAGCTCAGCACCTTTCACTGCCGTTGAACTGTTTTACAACTCAGTAAGGTATAAATGATTTATATTAAATAAAAAATAATTATTGTCTATAAACATATAAATAAACTGTGCCCTGTGGAAGTTTAATTGACTTATCTCCCTGACTTTGGAAGAGGCCAGTTTTACCTCCATTTGCATATTTATTTCTATATTCCCACTCTAAAAATGGCTGTTTTTTGAATTGTCATCAAACTAGTTTTAACATCTGATTGTCCCCTCTGTTAATAAGTTAAATAAAATTAGTTGTCTACTTAATATATAGAGAGAAGTCATAATTTTACCTTTTAAGCCCTTATTCTTTAACAGTCATTAACAGAGCCAAAATTTGTTTTCTTTGAAAGAACAATGAATAAACCAAACCACTGGCAAAACTAAGTGAGAAAACAGAAAACCAAAGCAAAATAAAGAGGAGTGAACGCAAAACAATATTAGCAATAAAACAAAAGACACAGTTAGAGATGCAGCAGAAATTAAAATATATTAAGGACATTTGTGAAAACCCTAATGACAATAAAACTGAAAACTTCAAAAAAATGCCTAGAAACCGTAAAATGAATAACTGACTTTAAAAGCAGAACTCATAAATGGATGCTAAAAAAAATTGGGTGATAGATTGTCACAGAACAAGATTTGCATGTTTTTAAAATATACTCCCATAAATCACATTGATTACAGTGTAGAAGAACAAAGCACATTCACAACAGAGAAATCTGGTGGATAGTCATCAAATTCATGTCACTGATAATGCAAGAAAGTGACATTATAAGCAATTGAAAAAATACTTATCACAAAGAGCATTCCGGCCAATATATTTAAGCAGGATCTAATTATGAAGAAATATTCAGATAAATTAATATTGAGAGTCTGTAGAACAAATGGTCTGGAATTGTTCAACATATCAATGTCATGAAAACTAAGAAAAGGCAAGGAGCCCCTACAGACTAAAGTAGATGAAAGAGTTACAATAACCAAACACAATATAAAATTTATAATTTTTTATTAGATCAGAAAATGAAAAGAAATGATTAAAAAACACTCGCGGATGATGAAAAACACTGGGTAAGAGTTTCATATTAATGTTAAATTTATTTCACATGACACTGGTACTGACGTTCCTTGGGAAATATCCTTGTTCTTAAACAATACACAGTGGGTACAAAGTGTCATAATGTTGGCAACTTACTTTTAAATCCAAAAGAAAAGAATAATAAAGGAATTTTCCCTAAGGGGAAAATGCCTGTTGGCAAAATAAAAATGAAAAACAATACTTCAAATGATAAAGTAAACTGAAAGAAAATAAAACAAAACAAAACATAAACCTTCATCAACCATCATAATCAATACTGACATGTTAACAGAAAACGTTTTAGGCCCAATGGCCACAGACAGAACAATTTTTACAAGAGAGTTAATAATGACAGAATTTGGTTATAATACAAAGAATAAAATATATATTTATTATTTTTTACTAATATAAATGACAAAAGGAAGAAATGAAAAAAGGAAGGACAGACAAATCTTCTTTGCTAAAGAATTCCAAATAATATATGCATACACCTTTCAGGAGGTAGAGCTTACTCAGTATCTCCTTGAGTGGGGGTTGGAGTTAGCTACATACTTCCAAATAATAGAATATGAAACAAAAATATATTACCTCACCAGAGCAGAAGCCCAGCAGAGACCACCTAAGTAATCAAAGCTAACATCATCTGATGAGTAAGGCTGATTGTATGTACTTCCTAATTTGGTAAGGGCATATCACGTATTTGTAATTCTTCCCCAAAACACACAATCTTATTGTAAGCATGACAAAATTTGTGAACAATGTAAACTGGGGGGACATTCTACAAAATACCTGACCATTTTACCTTTTAAAAACATTATTCTTTAAAATCATCTGGTTTTATTTATTGTTCAAAACTGTCTAGTCATGAGACACAAGGAAAGAGAAACAGTCACAGATTCTAGGAGACTAACAAGACATTACTACTAAATGCAATGAGTTTATTCTGAAGAAGATCCTGAAACAGAAAAAGTCATAAACTGGAAAAATTACTGACATCCAAATAAGAACTGGAGTTTAGTTAATAATACTGTATCAATGTTGATTTCTTAAGTTATGCAAATATGGCAAAGTTAACGTAGAATGTTAACACTGGAGGAACCTGGGTTAAAAGTATGCAAAAACTCTCCGTACTATCTTTACAACATCCGATAAATCTAAAGTTATTCCAAATCTTAAAGTTTAAGTTAAAAAAAAAGCAGGAAGAAGACAAAGATACATACTAATTCAATCAACAACATAATAAGAGATAGAAAAGAAACAGTAAAAGACTCAAAAGAAAAAAAAATCTTTCTTTTCACAAACCACATCATCTTTTGCATAAATAAAATATAATTTCCACAGCAACTGTCAAAAAAATGAAAAAGCTTGGTAAGTTTTCTAGATATAAGATCAATATTAAAAAATTGATTGCCTTTCTAAACACCAGCAATATACAGTTAGAAAATGTAGTGTCAAAGAAAGATTTTAGCATTAGCCTCTAAGAAATCTAGAACTAACTCTAAATAAAGAATGTGCAACATCGTTATGAACAAAATTTTAAAATCATATAGACATTAAGGAAGACTCCAATAAATGGAGCAATGTAAATGAAGTTCTCAAGAACAGAGTCATTATTACTGTGATGTCAACTCTCTTCAACAGGATCTGTATATTCAATGTTTTACAATAAAAATGACAACAGTAGTTTTCAAGGAACTTTACAACCTATTTCTCAAGGTTGAAAAGGTTGAAAACAGTAGCTTTCAATGAACTCTACAACCTATTTTTATATTAAAAAGCAAAACAGACAGAACCTTCCAAAATGATTATAAAATAAGGTGAGACTTGCTTATTACAAAGCTTCTATAATGCTACAGCAGTTAAGACAGTGCCATTCAATTAAGAAAAACAAAACTGACCAAAGTAACAGAAGAAACAGAGCAGACTGCATATAGAAACCTCATCTGCAAGCTAGCTGGCTTTGCATTTCATTGGGGAAAAAAATGACTGTTCAGTAAATGATGTTGGCACACTATTGGATACCCTCCTAAAAAACTCCATACCACAAACATAAATAGATTCCAGATAAATAAAGAAAAAATAAAGGCAAGATTTAAATAGTCAAACAGATCAATATAAAAGGAGTAAAAGACATGAGCAGGCATGATAAAAAGGTAATATGAATGGCCAATAATAAATGTAAAAATTTCTCAACCTTATTAGCAATCAGAAAAACAAAACAAAACCAATTATGAGCTACAATTTCACTCATATTACCAAATTTTTTTTAAAGACAGATCAGAAGTTGGTGAGAACACAGTGCAACAAAAATTTTTGTGTCTTATTGGGAAATGTATAAACTGGTCACTTTAAAAAAACAATTTAACTCGACCTACTAAAGTTGAAAGCATAAATATCTTAAGACACTGAAACCATTCTCAGAAACCATCTCAACGTTTTCTTGCTTTTTTGTGCAAGGAGAACTGGAAACATGTCAAATGCTCATCAAAGTAGAAGACACAAAAAAGGTTACTTACTATATATCAAAGACAATACATGATCTAATAAGGTATCTGCCTGAACATGAACTAATTATGAAGCATATTTTTTTTAGTTTTGCTTGTTTTGAAACATGTGTTAAATCATAAAAGAAAACACATAGTATTATTCCATTGATACATATTTCAAAACAAGCAAGGAATTAACTATTTTTGAAAGATCACACATAGAGAAACGTACTTCTGGCAAAATTATAGAGAAAATCAGGAGAATTAGTAACAAAATTTAGGACAATGATTATATTTGCAGTGATAAGAAGAAAGTGTAATCAGGGAGGAATACAGGTAGCAGGTGTCACATGGCTCTCTTGGTGTTGACCTGTGGGACCTGGAACTTAGGGGAAAGCACAAGAAAGTGCTAATAATACTCCAGTGACTGCTGCTTTTGTAATGAAGTTCTTTGTTTCTGACCCAGAAGCCTCCTGTCTTCCATTAGCATCCACGAAACTGGTAGGACTTTGCAAGCAGGGCAAAATACCTCTTGTAATTTTTGACAAGATTATGAAACTTTATTTATTTAAAAAAAAAAAAAAGACAAGAGGTGCAGCACAGCTGATGAAAAACTGCCTAAATAGGTGTTAGGAAAAATGGGTTTAGTACTTGTTTAGGTACAAAATCTGAATGAGATCTACCGCATCTGTTTTTACTCCTCTGGTCATCCTCTAATGATAATCAGGGTAGCTTCTAGTTATCAAAATCTAAAATTACAGATGTAAGGAAAAAAACAACATGAAATGCACAGTCACAGAAAGAACAAATGTGAAGAATATGTAACTATGTGATGCTAAAGATACAAACTGTGATGACAGCAAGTACAAAGTTTATTTCATTTGTACTGAAATATTTATCCGTAATATATTATGAGATGAAAATTCTCTTTTAACTTGTATATCAAAGAGAAAATAAAAAATCCAGTGAAGAGGTTCAAGTAAAATATTTTCATGTTATACAAATGTCACTGAAGTGAAAAATCTTCAGTAAGACCACCCAACCTTGACAAGTGTATTCATATGGGATTTACAGAGTCATATTTGTATGACATCCAGTAGGTGGTCTTTTGCGTGGGTGGAATACTCCAGCTGACTTTGGTTCATGAATGCTTCTCAGATAATTATGATGAATTCCTACCTGGCAAGGCATAACATTAGCCTAAATTTCTAATTCTGCTTTCTGAACTATATTTCTTCCTTGTGATGTAATATTCAAACTTCTTAGTCCTGTGTGTGCATATGTATCCAGGTAATATGTGCCCATGGATAGAGCTTTTTCTTTTAGTAGCTTATCATTTATTTTATTGATTTGGCTATGAGGAAGGTCAAATACAAGATTTTTAGCACTAACCGCAATTTATGTTTTCTAGCACAACTACCTTCCTTTATGTAGCTTTGTATTCTCTATTCCTTATTTTAAATGATTTCATTCTATATATACTTTTTACCATAAATTATATTAAATCATTTTAGAAGTAGGTAGAAAATAATGACTATGTATGCACATGTATGTGTCTTCTGATTTTAAATAAAGACTTCAAATAAAACATAGCTTGACAAGGTTAGAAATTTCTTAGATCATCAGAAAAATAAAACAAAAGATGTCATTTAAAAATCAGATCATCAGTAATAAGCAACTTGAAAGACCTTAATAGTTGTTAAATTGTTGGAATTTCAAGTATGATAACTTACTTGCATATGTCACCTTCTGGGTCTTCAAGCCCAAATCTTTCATCAAACGTAAGTTGTATCCATACATTTTCCTCTGCTGCTACTAATCTCCATACCAAAACCATATTTCTTGGATAAGCACGAGGAAACCTTGGGCTGTGAATACTTCCATTAGTAGACACAGTAATAATTCTCTCATGCTGAGGATCTTGTACTCCTAAAGCAAAAAATATAGACACAAACATACATTTAGAGCACAGATTTCAAAAATTATAGTTGTCAAAATAAGTGTTTAGTATTCACATTTTACCTCAGACAAGTGCTGAGGGTGTTTTACTTGATATATACCAAATACCACTCTTTCCAGAATTGATCCAGAAAAAGGAGTATTTTATCATTATTGAATACAAATATTTTATATTTATACCTGAAAAATAGCAAATTACTCTTTTAGAATTATTGAAATGTCAACTACTAATTCTTTTGGAGTCCTAAAATCACAATAAAGCTGAGTTAAGACTCAAATTTCTGAGACGTTATCAAATATGAGACATTTTAGAATAAAAATAAACTAGATATAATTCTATTTTTAAAAACACAAATGACGAATTAAATTCCCTAACTTAAAAATAAGAGCTGCAAAGCTACAGTCAACTAATTATTCAAAGATTTGCACTAATTTTATATACAGCAAAATAAGAGGAGTTTTAAGATAGTGAGGAAAACGAAATGTGAAGAGAAAAGAGGCAGAAGTGGATTAGCAGCAAAGGCAGTTTTCAGCATTTCTCACTGATCTTTGAAATGTCAATCAGCATACCATACCACACACCATTTATGGCTTCTAACCTCTTTTTATTACTATTGCTTTAGAAACTGAGCTGGCAGAAGGTTCTTAGTAATAGTTCATTATATGGACTCATAACTTCCAGGGGCGGAAAAAAAAGGTATGCAATACGAGTTCAGAGCTTCACATGAACTAGAATTACTAATTAACCTCAAATCTTAAATGATTCTGAAAAGTAAAACAAGATCAAAATAATGGTCTCAATTTCTTGTTATAAGGGAACTATTAGCACTAAATGAAAATATTAAAAAATACAAATATAAAGAAATGTTGTAAGACTTCTCAGTGCATGAATATACAAATATGAATTTTAAATTTCCAAGGGAAGAGTGTAGTACTTGTAGGCTTCCAAGTTTACTAGGCATGGAATCTTTTCACATTTACGAAATGCTAAAAGATACTATTAATAATATCTCTCTTCCTTTTTATTAGAATGTTGGGGAGAGAACTGAGGGAAAGGCCAAGATGGCACTGCTGAGAAAAGAAGTGTTCTTATATTCAACCAGCTGAGATTTAGCAATGAGATGAAACCCGCAATTGATAGTTACAAAATAAGTAGTCATTGAACCACTCCAAAAAAATATAAGAACTAGGTTAGTTATAGGCTCCAGGCCATAAACATCAATTTAAGGATGCTAAATTCCAATGAGAAAAAAAAATGTAAATATCCCTTGTTGAATTTCTAATATATATATTTTTTTAAGTAAAAGACTTAGACTGGACCTTGAACACATGAAGTGATGTGCATGGTAGGATATCTGACAATTTTATAGAGCAACTTTTATATACTCATAATATCAGAACAACAGTCTTTAGCAATGCCTCATTGGTTTTCATAATTTGGAGATGTACTGCACAAAACTGAACATGGTATTTGCAGTAAGATCATGGAGAGATTACCATTACTTTATAAGCACCATTATTCATTCATTTGCCCCTCAACATCCCCTTTCTTTTATATACCTGATTACTCTCCAAAATAGGATAAATCTCATTGTCTTCACTGCCTTTGGATATGTCCCATCAAGTTGTGTAACAGAGTTACTAAGGCATATGAAATCATGACATTTTAGATTAAATCCTACATTTTTCTTCTTTCCTTTTTCTTTCTATTCTAGTTTTCTGCCATTTCCTCTTCTCCATTTCCTTCACTTCCAAAAACCTAAAACCCTTTCTACCAACCAATTCTCTGTCTCTCAACTTAATATCTTAAAGTCTGTGTCTTCTTTTCTTCCTACCAATGGTCTCATTTTTTTATGATAGGCAGAATTCTAAAATGATCTCCAAGTGTCCCTCATCCTTTTATAATCCTCTCGAGTGTGTGAAATCTAATGGGATATTACTCCCATGATTAGGTTAGTTGACTTTGAGTTAATCATATTTGGGTGGGTCTAACTTTATCAAGTGAACTGAAAAGATAAACTGGGTCCTTCTTAAACCCAGGGAAACTTCAAAGTATGAGAGAGATTTCAACAGGAGGGTGATTCCTTATTGCTGGGTTTGAAAATGCAGGAAGCCATGTGCCAATGGATGTGGGAAGCCTCTAGAAGCTGAGAACAGTCTAAGAATGACAGCCAGTAAGGAAATGAAAACCTCAGTTCTAAAAGATCAAGGACTTGATCAGCTTGGAAGTGGGCTGCTCTCCTCAGCCTCCAGAAAGGAGTCTAGTGGACACATTTATCTAAACCTTTTAAGACCCTGAACAAGAATCCAGTCACAGGTGCCTGAAATTCTAACTGACAGAACTGAGAGTTGATAAAGGGTACTTTTTTTTTTTTTTTTTTGACGGAGTTTCGCTCTTGTTACCCAGGCTAGAGTGCAATGGCGCGATCTCGGCTCATGGCAACCTCCGCCTCCTGGGTTCAAGCAATTCTCCTTCCTCAGCCTCCCGAGTAGCTGGGACTACAGGTGCGTGCCACCACGCCCAGCTAATTTTTGTATTTTTAGTAGAGACGGGGTTTCACCATGTTGACTAGGATGGTCTCGATCTCTTGACCTCGTGATCCACCCGCCTCGGTCTCCCAAAGTGCTGGGATTATAGGCGTGAGCCACCGCGCTGGGCCTAGAGGGTACTTTAAGCTGCTCAATTTGTAGAAATTTCTTACACAATATTAGAAAACTAATATACCTCCTATTGGAAAGAAGCCTGTTTGAATTATGGGTATTTCTTTTTGCTCACAACTGTCAGCACTAATTACAGTAACTGTAGCTACTTTTCATTTAGTATTTATGTTAATCAAAATATGTTAACATTATTTCACATTAATAAAATAATAAAAATTTAAGAATATTGTTCTAGGAAACTCCCCAAAAGATACAATGTCAAGGGTCATGCATTAGTTAGACTATGATTAAAAGTTAAAGAACAACCTGTTTAATCCTAAACTACCCTAAATAATTGTAAAATTTTATTTATGAGATATAATTAAATAACTGAATGCCACCATTATTCTCAGTGCTTAAAATTTTCCTTAGTAGTAAGCACCCTATACAGAACATGTTTCTTCTTAATAGATGCAAATATTTGATATTGCTATTGGCTGCAATTATATGGGTTTATACATATACACACAAAAGAATCAACACCTTTTCTATGCATATTATTTAGCAGTAGTGTATCTCCTAAGAATATAGAAGGAGTTATAAAGTTAGATCAATTATCCATGTAGACCAATTTTATTAAGAAAATAATGCTTAGCCCAGGCACTGTGACTCATGTCTGTAATCCCAGCATTTTGGGAGACCGAGGCAGGTGGATCTCTTAAGCTCAGGAGTTTGAGACCAGTCAGGGCAACATGGTGAAATCTTGTCTCTAGAAAAAACACAAAAATTAGTTGGACATGGTGGCATGTGCCTTCAGTCCCAGCTACTTGGGAGGCTGAAGTGGGGGGATCACTTAAGCCCAGGAGGCTGAGGCTGCAGTGAGCTGTGATGGCACCACTGGGCTCTAGCCTTGTTAACACCAGAGCGAGATCTTGCCTCAAAAACCAAATATAAAAAAACATTAAAAAGAAAGTAATGATCATTAACTCTTGAAACTTAAATTCATAAACTGTTTTCAAGTATTTCTTTTAACAATGAGTTTTTCCCTATCATCTGAAGTTTCTTCCAATAATCTACATATTTCAGAAGTACTTATAGTAAGTTTCTATCAATAGTCCGTCTCATTTTGGCAACTAGTATTTTCAATGGATTATTTTTTCCAATCAGATTTATTAAAACCTAAGATCTACCCTATTTTGCTTCAAAACAAATGCCTTTTATCCAAGACACTCATTACAAATATAGCAGTGTTTGGCATATAATCTAGAAAACTACATGGCTATTAAAAGATCTGAATTCTATTTTTATATCTTCAGTCATAAAGCTCATGGCTAAAATATATATACTTAAGTTTGTGTTTACATCTTGTTTTCCCTTTATAATTCACTATTCAATTAGACTATAATTAAACGTAATTTAAAGACTGAAAATCTGGGCCTTATTTGTGGTAAAAAAAAAACTTGTAAATTTTCTTTTAAGTTAAATTGCAGCTCCCAAAAAATTCACCTTAAAATGCAAGGAGGTTTGCCACCAAACACTTATGATTTGCAGATGACTGTCAAAGTTTTACATAAATCTCAAGCAACTAGGCCTATAATCAGAAGAAGAAAGAAAAAGAAGTGACAAACATTAAGTCTACCAAATTCAGACTCTGTGCTTATATTCTGCTCTTTTAACAGTCATTTTTTTTTGAACATATAACTTTACTAGTATTTTAGGATGAGAAAAGTACCCACTTGAGAATATTTTATTGAACATTTGCTTTTCCTACATCCAACAGACAGCATACTCAAATTACCAAAGAAATAAAACAAACATTTATAGTCAAATCGCTAAAATATATATTACATGATCCTTGCATACTTGTATACTTTAACAAGAATAAATCTTGTACATCTTAATGAGTGTGACATGAAAAATGAAAATATGTATAAATACTACATTAAAAAACTATGATTATAGACAATTTCAGATTACCATACCCAATGTCCCTTAAGGTAGAGGTACTGAACACTAAAATGAAGAAAAAACATAAAAGAGGAAAAGAAGAGAGATTAATGATGTAAGTACTATAAAATTGTTGACTATATGTGTGTACATACAATTCAGTTATATAGAATTACTATATAACTGTAAGTAGCCAGTTTACCACTTAAAATCAAAGCAATTCTATAATGTTTACCATGTGTTATATACTCTTGGTCCCTTTAAAGATATATTATGGGTGAAAGAAGGTGGTAGTAAATCATAAAATGCAATTCAAATTATAATCCTTCAAAATGCTACATTATTAATGAAGACAACACTGACAAGGAAGTTTCTGGATAATATATAACTCCTAAAAAATCATCTATGTCTTTATGCTAATGTTTTATGTTGATTTTAGCAGAAAAGAAATGCTAGGATTAAAATTAGGTAAAAAGAAGTAGGTCTCTAATCTTGGTTTAGTTGGGCAGTTTTGGATTCTGCTCTTCTGTTTCACGTACGCAAGACTGTAGCAACGTGTCACCAGTAAACAGATATGCCTCACAAATGTCCTGTGACATTCTGGATGTATTGCTTGCGAATGTGTTATTTTCAAACTACGTAAAAATGCATGTCTCTTAAAATGAGATGCACCTACTTCCTATCCTTATTTAATAAATTGATAATAAACATATTCACCAATTTAATTTGTGCTTTGCTATGCTCACTGTTTTTTCACCTGTGGTAATTTTTCTGTATCCTAATGTTGCTAGTTTGTTGATATAGTTATTTCCGCATCTGCTTTCAATCTCCTTAACTCTCAGTTAATAAAATTCACTTGTAACAATTGTTAAAATTATCTCACACATACACACACATATATGTATATATATAGATATACATATTATATCCATATATAGTTTCACTGACTCCATGAGCTGGTATGTTTTTGTCTAGAAAATCCAGAGTAATTTCATCCTAATCTTACTTGATTCTGCAGAGAGAAGCTATACTTGAGGTCCCCAAAGCAAACAAATCTCTCACCATCAATTTCAAACTATATTGAATTACTCCATTTGCATGCTTAATATTTTAAATTCTATTAATATAAAAGTATGATAATGGACTAGTGGGAAAACAAACTCTAGTTTTTGCTTTATCATCATTTCCCATATCTTTAAAACAATAGCAAAATAAAACAACCAACAAAGATAGTGTTGGTTGCCTCAAACTGTTTACCAATTACACGAATGTTTACTAAGGAAAAGTAAAAAAAAGTGATTGCTATCTTTGGTAAACCACAAAACTACTCTAATTATTTAGAATATGCCCAATTTAGGCTCCTGAGCTTATCCCAGAAGATAATCATTTTATTCCTGAAAGAAAGAAATAACCAAAAATTATATATTGAGAACCTATTATGTTTCAAGTACTTATACAGGTGCTTAGCAGATCAGAAACAAAACGAAGCCCTGTCCTCTTCATCTGATAACCTCTAGGATTATAATTTGGTATCATTCCTAGACTAGCTGTACTAGTAAACAAGCCAGTTTCAGATGTTACCTCTTTTGGAAGGCAACAGTTGATTCCTGGTGTACATTCCCTTTAGAAGTGAAGATTTTAAACATAATGTATGGGTTCACTTTTCTACCACACTAAGATTCCTAGAAGGTCAGATGTATTTACTGGAGCCCATAACCTGTTCTGGGCACATGGCACCACCTAATACATATTGATACTATAAAGGAACTTCATATTACACAAACGTGGCAAAAAACAATTTAACATATTACTTCAAAATTGCATCCTCCACTCCTGAACTTCCAGACACTGCACATGATAAAGATAATGTGATTTACAATTTATATGCCCCAACAGAGTCCCTTAGTTTACATGTGATGTCATACTCAAAGTTCATCCGTAATAACCTACAAACACATTTCAGCAGAAAGTGATAGGACTTAGAGTCTTAGAGTACACATTATTGAGATCTGCCATTTTATTAATATACCTACTTATTTTGAAAATAAAACACATTTTATAATTTACCACACCTTGAGAATGCCACAGTTACAGTCATTATTTTATCTAAACTGTAAAATATAATCCATCTGATAATAAATTCTGTTATTTTATGCAAGCCACTTGATATCTGAGTTTATTTTTTTATACAAACTGGTGATAATCACAGGTTGACTTAAAGTTTAAATGAAATGATATTTTTATAAAATAATTACAAACCAGTCTATAAGTAAATGGAAAAACATTGGCTATCCTATTCTGTTTAATTCAAATAGAATGAGAGAGAAAATTTACCCACAAATACTAGCTTTCCTGATGTCATCAAAATAGAGGACATATATAAGATATAACACATCACTATCACCTGTATAACCCTTCTGATTTTATGAAGATCAAACTGATTAAGCAAGAAACAATGATTTTTAGATGGTGATTTCAAATTTCTGAATTCCTTCTACAGCTTAATTAAGGAGGAAAAGGAGCAACTTTGTAGAAATTTTACTATTTCTTTGACTTGATGCTGTCCTTAAAAAACACTTTGAAATTCTCATGAATCTAATAAGAAGTACAGAGACTCAAACACTAGCCTTTTGTCTATGAGCTTTGGTAAGAGATGGGGGTCTGTGTTCAGGAAGTGCACAGCAAAGCTTCTATATGCAATGAAGGAATGTTAATATAGCGAGCATCTTCTCATCATCCCTCAACATTGCTCTCAAGTAGTCACTGAATAAAGGTTGAACTGACCCTACTTAGAAGTATTCCTGGAAAATGAATATAAGCCCATTTCCCTTACTGTGTGGATCACTCTGATAGACTGGCTTTTTTTCCAAAATTTGGGGAGAAGACAGTTTTGGGTACAGAAGTGAGATTTTGAACTCCTGTAGCCACTTAGCCATCATAACGGATTCTAGCCTAATAAAGAAGCTGATTCACAAAAGTAGGCAGATACACAGTAGTATAGAAAAATGGAGCTAGATCCCAGCTCAAGTCACACAATAAAATGACCCCAACTCTAGGCTTCTCAGTGTTATGAGTAAATAACCTTTATTATTAAGCCAGTGAGAGTTAGAACTTTTTATACTTACAGCCAAAATAATAACATAGTGAATATATGTTTGGGTTTACCTGGAATAGCCTTATTTAAGTCTGTTATCCTGGTGTGATTATTATTATGAGTGTCACAATTTCTGTCCCAATTTGCATCATAAAAGACTCAGCAGAGAGGATCTACAAAATTTTTCTAGTATCGAGGCATGTGATATAGAAATGTTAATGATTTGACAACATGGTATTTTTGCTTTAAGGTAATGGTAAAAAATAATCTTATTTTTGTTCTATACAATGGGATATGACATATTAAAATGAAGGCTCAATTAAGGAAGGAAAATAGGCAATAATCTTCTTACCTATTATGAAATAGAATAAATGGCCAAGTATATAAAGATAGAATATCCTCAAAGCCTTTATTACATCCAATTAGTAATGAATATAATTGCATACACACACAATTACACACCTCACTATCGTGAAACATGTTTAGGCAATACTATAAATTTTTTTATTCTGTTCAATTGTACATTAAAGAGGCCAAAACCAGAATGCGGAAGAAAAAAATTAGGAGTAACTCATTACAACAGCAGCATTCACCTTAAAGGTTCATTATTGATTTTTTAAAATATATAATCAACTCTCTTATTTGTTTTTTTTAGGTTGGGTTGAAAGGTATTTATTTAAACATTATCATAATTTTTAAAATGTATGTTCTTTTTTTTTTATTATACTTTAAGTTCTGTAGTACATGTGCAGAATGTGCAGGTTTGTTACAAAGGTATACTTGTGCCATGGTGATATGCAGCACTCATCAACCTGTCATCTACATTAGGCATTTCTCCTAATATTATCCCTCTCTTAGCCCCCCACCCTCTGACAAGCCTCAGTGTGTGATAGTCCCCTCCCTGTGTCCATGTGTTCTCACTGTTCTACTCCCACTTATGAGTGAGAACATGTGGTATTTGATATTCTGTTCTTGTGTTAGTTTGCTGAAAATGATGGTTTCCAGCTTCATCCATGTCCCTGCAAAGGACATGAATGCAACCCTTTTTATGGCTGCGTAGTATTCCATGGTATATATGTGCCACATTTTCTTTATCTAGTCTATCACTGATGGGCATTTGGGTTGGTTCCAAGTCTTTGTTATTGTGAAAAGAGCTGCAATAAACATATGTGTGCATGTGTCTTTATAGTAGAATTTGAAGTAAAACTACCATTCAATATAGAAAGTTCACATACAATATTAGTCACTCTAAAATATTTTAAGCAGAATAATACATTTACACCTAATAACACTGTTGTGAAAAAAACTGGCTAATGTGATTTAGCACAAATTCATATTACATATGCTTTAAACAAAAAAGTTTAAGGAAAATATTTTCAATAAATAATTTCATCTGTTTTGGAGACTCAGCATCTGTCAATTTTCTATCTGTATTGGACATATATTTACAACATTCAGAGAAGAATTTACAAGCAATTTAAAATATGGAAAGTAGCTATTTATTACTTTGTGAGGATATAACATCTAGAAAAAGTACTGACATTTTGATAGGAAGATGTTTAAAATTTACCAATGAAAGTAGCAACAAAATGATAACCAAACCAAATTTACTATTTAATAGAAAAAAATGCAAATAAGCCCATCAGTTTATGCATTTAATAAATATTTAAAAGATACTTAAAATTTTCTTTTTAAGCTCTGAATTGACCAAAACAAATGAATTCAAAAAAATATAAGAAAATAGAAACATATTTACTTTAGTCTTACTATATATAGATTTATATATTAATGCTGGCTGAAAATTAGTCTTTACTGCTTCCTGTTACATTTTGCATTTTAGGTTCAAAACTGAATGCATATAATGTATATGTAATGAACCTAATCAAAAGCAAGAAAAATACGAAATTAGGTCACTTCTACACAAATCATGTCCTTCTATCTGATGTGATTAAATAATGTCAATAAGTGATAAGTGTTTACAATTCCATACACAATATTTGAAATTTAGAAGTTATATTTGTAGCAAGATCTTTGGTTTCAGCAGTAATTCCACATAACTCTATCAGGTATATATAAAGGGCAATTATCCTGGGACATGATTGCCCCTCATAGGCTAACTTTAAACAAAATATGCTCATGGATGTCCTATCCATTCAGCCCTCCTAGGAAAATTACCTCCCCACACCACACTCCCCACCTCTAACAATTTTTGTCAATATTAAAGTGATGTAAATATATGAAGAATATAAACATTCGATTTTTAAAGAAATTAAAACCATAAATTAATGATACAGTTTGGATAGTTTTTGGGAAGTTAGGTTGCTTAAATTTCTCAAAGCAAAGACATTTTTAATACTAATGACAATATCCAATTGTGCTATTATTCCATCACAGTGCATATTATTTTTATTATCTAACTGATCTATTAAAAAAAGAGTGGATAAGCTTAAACATGAAGACTTTAAGTATCCTTTATTCTAGAATTGGCTTGACTATAACAATCAGCATAATTCTTCAGTAACAGCTAGCTTTATGATAACAGCTTTAAAATCAATCTGAAAATCAAGGAACAGTGGTACTAAAAGAGGATTTGCAATAGAGGATGGAATCAATTTGAGCAGACATATGCTTTTATTCAAAATAGGGACTGAACTGACTTTATGAGGTTCACCAGAAGTTCCGTTAGCAAGGTGAGATTATTCTGTAACACCCCGTTATCACTAGTTCCTTCAACATTATTCAAAAATACCTACTCCCTTGTCCTCTGATCTCAGGGCCAACTGTGAAGAGATATCTGTCAGACTGGACATTGTCAGATGCCACAAGAAGTTCTGAGTGTCCTTCTTTATGGCATCTGCACTGTTTATAATAAAGTGTAATTCCCTACCCAGCAAAGGGACCAGCTGCATTCATGACCTTCAAGCAAGTGAACAGACATGTTGGAACACCATTTCCTTGACAATTCTTGCCCATGAAGTCTAGTTTTGTAGTTGAAAACTCTCCACCATGTTCCTTATAAATCCATCCATCACTCTAAAAGAAATGTCCCACTATCTCAAGAAAGCAAGCAAAGATATGAACAAGCCCCTGACATGTGCACAGAGGAGAAAACTAATTGGAAAAAAAGTACAAATTATACTTATTTAATTGCATCAATAGTAATAATACTAATTATATGACAAATGTCTTTTACTTCTATTCTCAAGTGTAGATATGGCTTTTTAAAGGAAGATATGCATAATGCATAATGTAAGACTTAAAATACAAAACTATTTAATATACATGATTTAAACTTACAGATCTATTGCTGTACAACCACATAAACCATCAAATGATTTATTTTATAGCAGTTATTATACTGCAATGTTTGATCGTAGTGTAATAATCTTGTTAAAAGCAAACCAATGCAATTTCAAGTTTTTGAGGGAGAAGCAAAATACCGATTTTAAAAAGAACTGATATCACTCTTACTGGTCAATTAATAAGAAACTATTTAGGTCTTCCTGCTCAATTAAAATAATTATAAAGAGATGATGAAAAAATATAAGAAACACCAGAATAATAAATCACACCTTGAAAAACATACTTCTACTCTTTCTAAATCATGGTAATAGAAATAATTTGCCAGGTAAAATTATCTTTAACATGTCAGAGAATATACAGAAGTGGGAATATAGACATTTTTGCAGTTTAATGATTATTAGGAATATGAGTGAAAATAGTACAAAAGCACTGGAATGACTACATGGAAACTTATTAAATACAAAGACAGAAAGTAGTCCCATTATGAAAGGAAGGCACCCACGTCCACAGTTGCTCATGTTGAAGAATCAGATACGAGTATTATACCACCTAAACAAATTCTCTTGCTCTAAGATGGTTCATTGTATCAACCTTAATTACATGAAAGAACAGTAGAGTTTATGTTAAGAAAAGTTTTAAAATTCAGAGTAAATAAAAATATACATTTTGCTTACCTTTTAAATGTTCTTTCTCCTCTTTTCTATGCCAGTCCAGATGCATGGATATAGTTCTTCCCTGCCAGTAGATGGAGATAGTAAAATTGAGTCTTTTGGTGACCTCAAATCCTAATCTAGGTGGTTCAGAATCTTCAATTTCGGATTATTGAAGTTAAAAAAAAATTTGAATGATTGGAAAGACACAGAAGCTTGTAAAAATGACTATTTGAGTCATTCAAATGAACTTTTATTCACGTACTAATCTTTAAGGGAGCGGGTCTTGGCTGGCATAGAAAAAAATAAAAGAAAGAGCATTATTTGGTAGGATTTATCCCCTTGACTCTTCGTTCTTCCCAGATCTTGCTCATTAACGTAACTCATAGCTATTGAGTATTTACTCAAAATTGCAGGTTACTTGTCAGATACTTTTCATATACATTAGCTTTTAATGCTTTTAATAACCTTGCAAAGTAGCAATTATTATCCCTTAATATCTTGTCCCAGAAACCACATATTTAAAAGTTCCATATGGTGAGGTGACACTTGCTTGCCAAGGTTTTGTAGTCCTTCTGATGGTGAGTTAAAGACTTCTCAGATTTTGGCAGAATTAGTTTCTTCTTGCTATTGATAAAGGGACCTTGAAGTTAGAAACTCATTTGCTAGTGTAAAAACTGGTTTTGTTTTTGTTTGTTTCAAATTAATACAAGTCCTCCAACAGCTTTCCAGGAAGAAATTTTAAAAGCAAAGGTGCAACCATTTTATAGAAATAAAATAAATCATCTGAAATCAAACTGATTTCATGAATAGAGCTGCATGAAAGTGTTTGAGAATTGCACACTTAAGATCAAATTCACAGGGAAAAACATTAAAATTTGTGATTGCTGATAATGACTTATAGAAATAATAAAATTATTTTCATTTTCAAAGCTAACAGAAGGGCATGAAGTACCTCTTGAAGATGATAAAGAGAATAAACTGAAGAACACTCAAAATTGAATTGAAAATTGATGAAACTATAAAATAATTCTTCCATATTCTCACTCAGTTTAGTAAACCCATTGAATTTTAATTCAATGAAACCTATCTCTTATCTTTATCACAGGCAAAGTCAAAGTTTTAATATTGTTTGTAATCATGGTCTGTGAGTTGATTTCAAGACAACACACTTTGGGAGGATGGACGTTACACAACTAATCAAAAAAGATTTACGCAAATTTAAGAGTGACAGGATAAAAATAAAACTATTCTCTTTTATGGAGTCACCTTAATCACTTTGCTCAAATGAATACAAACATATTTAGATATCTCTCTTTTTTTCTCTTTTTTTGAGATGGAGTCTCATTCTATTACCCAGGCTGAAGTGCAGTGGCTCTTTTATTCTTTTGAGAATAAAAGAGAGTGATGTTATTAATTATGTCAGGGTAACAGACATAAATGGTGAATATCCTCAGAAAACTGGATGTTCGTGTGATTAATTGACAAGTGTGTATTTTCCTATTGCCTTTTTTATTCAACTCAGCCCACTGAGTGCAACTTTTTGTTTTCATAAACTTGCCAGTGGCTGTTATATTTACAGTACTTTATCTCAAGATAGGTAAAACAACAAAAACAGTAACAATCCTAATAACTTTAAATAATAACTAATGTGATCCTAATAACTGTTTTACAACTTTTTAATGGGTTACCTGTGGGGTCTTTCTAATATTAACAACGAAGTAGGAGACAACTTTATCAATTATTACTGATTTTCTGGATTCTGGCTTCATTCCACTCCTTGAATTAGTATGGTTGACTACTACTTGAATTCTCCTTCAAATTATAAATATACTTCCAGAATTTGATGCTCATTTAAAAATGGTAAATTCCATATTAATTTAGAGAAGACAAGAGATCATTTCAAATGTCTTTACTGATTAGGGCTAAAATCTGAAAAAATGAATCTGTATTAAAGTAAACATTTCATATCCCTCACAATGAATTCAAGTCTCATATATATATATTCATTTGATTACTTAGTTTTTTAAAGTGTCTGTGCATAATTTAATTAACAAAATTACATTTTTTTTTTTTTTTTTGGCCAGAGTTTCTGTTTCGTTGTTTTTGTTATTGTTTTGGTTTAGTTTTTTTTTTTTTTTTATTATAGCTCCTAAAGCATAGCACACTGCCTCACACATAATAGGCACTCAATAAATATTTGCTGACTGGCTAAACTGCCTAAGAAAAAAGTTTATATTTCACTTGCAAATATATTTAAAAATAAAATTTGGTAGGTAAAAAGGATATTGCTTACTGAAGGTCACTCACTGTGTTAAGAATTGACTAAGATCCCCCATATTCTACAAAAAGACACCAGCAATTGATTACTTTGTCATAAAATCTATTTCTATGGAACAGAGTTATTTTAAATTCATACTTGGAATTAATTCATCAGGATGTATGAGATCTCTGAAATAAAAGAAGCAACATCAAACATTCTTCAAAAAAGCATCATATACATGAAGAAATTATTTTTTCCTTTCTGAAGCCAAAAGACAAATATTGTTTTAAAAATAAAATACCATTTTCTTGGCCAGACTTGGAGAAAAAAGTATATGCTAATCAATAACAAATTTGAGATTTTTCTCTTCAAAATTTCCTTTCTCACCACAATTCCAAGATGAAAGCTTATTTTAGGCAGCCTTATTTTTCTGTGGTGGGTGTGGGGTTTGAAAGGTAATATTTAGAACTAATGATACGTGTGTGGTATGGCAGTGCAATACAGTAGCACCATTATGACAAAGAGCGTGCCAGTAAAGATGACCTAGACACAAGAATATAATGATGAAGAAAGTTTCTGAGACAAAAACAAACTTTAACATGATTTGTTAAATAATGTCTGTAATTCACTGTTCCTTTATAATTGCTCCAATTATAAAACTAGCCTTCAAAATTCCTCAAGTATGTTAAACTTCTAAACCAACCATTTAAAAACCAAGGCTATGTTTGATCCTTTTAAACCAATGGCTTGAGAAAGTTTTGAGAATCTGATGAAAGGTATGGATGGTCAAATCAGAAAATTATACATCTATATCATCTAAAATTATATATACTCTCAGAGTTCATACAATAGAATATAATTTCAAAATATTTACCAGGTCCCAGAAGCCATCTGTGAACCACTTTATCTATGAAATCAAGGTTAAAAGAACACTTTCTCCAAAAATAACTTTTCCATTATGAAGCAAAACAACTGATAAGTTTTTCATTTTAGGATTAGAAGATACATGTGTGCATGCACAAACACACACACACACACACACACACACACACACACAGATACACACACAAAGTGGTCCAGCATAAACACAGGGACAACATTTCACATACTTCTAATGCAATTCTATCAAAGTAGTTGATATACTCTCAGGAAAAATGTATCTATGAGCACTCTAGGAATTATTTAATTATTTAGTTTTTAAAAATGTTAACTTTTCTGGAGAAATTTTTAAAACTTTTTATCAGAAAATGTGTATCAAACAGAATATAGTAGATAACTGCACATCATTAAAAGGATGAATTTACTCTAATAGTTTTTAAATGCAAATGCCAAAAGCTGTTAACAATTTCAGGGCACCTAGAATAAGCTAGAAACTGTTATGCACTCATGTGAACTATCTTAAAGCAACACTGTGAAAGATACTATTATCACCACTCTACCCATTAAAAAACTTCTCAACTAGTTTAAGACACCATGAACAAAGAAAAAACTGTAATAAAAATCGTGAACACCACCAGGGAAGAAGGTCCAAACTGCAGGCATAGATTGATGACAAAGCTGCTTCCTTCTCTGGCAACTGTAAACAGTACCCTCGGGGTGAGTTGTAGCAGGAGTTCATATATTTTAAAATGAGCAGTGGTTCTCTTGAGCTGTGTATGTAGGTCGGGTAGCATAAAATAGATTTAATTTGATCCTAGTGCTTTTTTGACTAAATTGACAGTACTTCATTTAAAAAAAACACCATAAAGTTTTCCTCTACTCTTTTTCTTTTAAACAGCAAAAAAAGCCCATTTGATCAGACAGAAAAGTAGTAGCAAATACAAGGACTGCATATGTTGTATTTTTTGGTTCCTAAGGAATTGTTGTAATGACATAATTAAAATCTTTCACCAGACTTACTTTATTTTAATGAACATATCTCTCACTTCTACAGAGTTACTGTGTGTGTGTGTGTGTGTGTGTGTGTGTGTGTGTGTGTGTGTGCACGTGTGTTTAAGGTGTATTCTCTTAGCCAATTTCATTACATTATTGTAACTATTGTCCCCATGTGGTACATTAGGTCTCATTTCATCCTCACACTTTGTACCCTTTGACCAACAGCATCAGACTTTCTGTTTCATAAAGGACATTAAAGAAAGTTTAAAGAAACCAGTACTATCTATATTTAAGTGTTATATAGGTAATCTAATATTTTGCTTAATATTAACTAAAACAATTTTTCCTGGACAACAGTATAGTAGATTCTCTCGTTTAATCCATTAGTGAGCACAGTACAGTAAATGTATGGTGAAATGGTATACAGTGAGTGCATCTCTAACCTTCCTTGGAGTCAGGCTCATATAATGTTCTGGAATCATCTTCACTTCTGTAGCTGCTACTGAGTGGTGTAAATGGGATGTAGAAGACAATGAATAACTGGCATAGCCTTATTTTTCACTTACACTTTCCAAAAAAAGTATAATATAACAGTAGAGTACATTATAAAATGTGCAGTGTAATAAAAGTCCTTACAAAAAGGTTAAATTATAATTTTTAGAATAGTTCATTTTAAATCATTAATCAATAATAAAATACTTTAACATGCATATTAAGCTGAAACTTTTAATAAAAAGCATGTATGGACCACATTCTAAGTAGATCTAGATTTTACAATTACTGTAAATAATATAGTCAACAACCAACAAATACTCACTGACAGGGCATACAACCTGCAGCCAGGCTGATGCATTGAAGCCCTGGCCCTTTGCTCTACACATACCAGTGCAATCTACGTGAACGACAGAGCTCTAGGCAATAATGCCAGGTGACACTTCTTTCTCTTAAACTAGGTGACTTTTAAAAGCATACAATCTCCTCACATTCACAATCTTTAAGATTTATTTTTGGTTCAGGAGATGGTGGTGATGGGTGATGGTCACGGTAGTGAAAGAGGTGCACAGAGAGCTATGTTAACATCATTATGAAAGCCAAGTGTACTCATCTGTCAATTCAAGTGCATTTATCTATCAATTCTCCCATACCCTGCTGTTACCTTAAGAAGAGCAGCAAGTCATCTAGAAAAAGATTAGAGAATTGAAAAATCAACACAATCTCATGAGGTTCATATTTTCAGTGACTTATCACTCCTGCCGTTCACAACTTGTGATAATCACTAGGTTTCATACATTTTCATATTAAATAAAACTCATAAAAGTGAAAATATAAAACCCAAAACAAAGGAACTGATGGGAGTGCTAAGAATTTATGTAAGTATAAAAGAAAAATGTGGAAGTTAGATTCAAATTTAAAAAAGACTAAATCATTTTTTTTTAAGCCACAATCTTGTTCTGTCACCTGGGCTGTAGCACAGGGGACCAATGTTAGCTCACTGCAACCTCCGCTTCTCAGTTCAAGTGATTCTTGTGCCTCTGCCTCCCTAGTAGCTGGGATTACAGCTGTGCACCACCACACCCAGCTAATTTTTGTATTTTTAGTAGAGAAAGGGTTTTACCATGTTGGCCAGGCTGGTCTCAAACTCCTGGCCTCAAAGAGTCTACCCACCTTGGCCTCCCAAAGTGCTGGGAATACAGGTGTGAGCCACCACACCCAGCCAAGGCCAAATCACGTGATTCACTGACAAAAGTAATGTGATGTAAGGAAATTAAATAACTTTCTGACAAAAAACACAGTGTATTAAATCCTATGTCACTTATCTAAAAGTTTTAGTGACGATCATACCTGTAACCAAAAATAAAGGCAACTATTTTGAAACTTCAAATGAAATATTTATGTAATGCAAAATTAATTGTTGAGTTGGAAACTAAATCTTTCACAGGTTACTTTAAAGTCGGGTAAAATTTTAGTGCTGGGAAAATAAATTGTTCTGAAAACGAGTCCTGTGTAAACACCAGTCTTTAAGGATTATCTGTCACCAACTTTTAAAACAGCAAAGAAAGGCTCAGTACATCTGGTAGAAGATTAACCTGGTGATGCTTTACTGTGAACAAAAACATCCTAGGAAAACCCAATGAGGATGTGTAAAAGCAATTCTCCTAAAATTCAAAGCATACTATTTTTTAGTACAACTTAAAAAGTAATCAATACACACATTTTCAACTGGTTTCTATTATAAGAGAAAACTGTTATAACTGTTTTCTATCAGTGAATCACCTGCTAATTCTTAACTGATCTTTTAATGACTGTATTTTGTTGTGTGATATGGCACAACTTCTTACTTCCTTTACTACCTTAGGTATTCTATAGAACTGTATCATTTTCTACCTGCAGCTGGTTTTTCTTCAAGATTCTAACCTGTACTCTTTCTATAATCATAAATCCTTGGTGTTCTCAAGTGCTTTCATAAACATATGCTCTTTAAATCTATAGCAATAGCTCAGAACGCTTTTCCAAACCACAAAATCACGTTCCAAAATGTCTCAAATTCAGTATATCCTACTCCAAACTCATGATCAGTTTATAAACGCTAGCGTCTCCTCTACATTAGTTTCTAATTTCAATCAATGAAATCACTACTTCAAAATCTGTGTTTTTTTTTTTTACTTGAACTTCTGTTGATGAAAGGATCTTCAATTTAATATGATTAGGCTTGAAATAAAAACGATCCCAGCATATGAATAATGCTTCTTACATAGTTACTGTTGTTTTCACAATTGTCTTCAATATGGATTATTTAGCTTTCTCATACACTAATCTTCGTCTTCTCTAAGAAGACCAGTTTTCCAGCCCCTCAGGGCAATAGAGTTTTGTAATCTTTAATTAACACTACATTTGTGTACCACTTGGACATATCCAAAAATAAAATAAATTTCCTATGATAAAATGAATACTGATAATTTCATACTTTCTTAAAGAATCAGCTGAGGAAATAAAAATATTCTACCAAATATGCCTATTCATGTCTTTTTAAATTAAACTTTTTGGTGAACAAGATTGAGAATAAGACTGGTTCTGATTTGACTATTCTTTCAGCATTGTGATGCCTTTTGTCACACACAAACATTTTAATATACTGAAATTATGAGTCTTCCATACCTAATTTAAGAAAATATAACTTTCATAATGTCAAAAATATATTCTTGTATATTTAACTCCCAAACTTAAAAATATCCAGCTTTTGTTTATGGTATATGCATTTTCCCAAACTGATGGGTAATATTCTAAATGTCACTTATTGTAACGTTCAGACTTTCCCCATTCTCTGTTTCATGTATCACAATGAAAACTAAGAAAACTAAGATCACGGTTAGTAGCCAGCGATAAATTAGGACTCCACTTAACAGAAGTGATTCATTTGCTTCTCCACTTCATGTCTCTATCATGTCTTCTTCCTTTCAATTCTTTCTATATTACACTTAAACAAGTTTTTTCTCTTATTAGCTTAATATGATTTTTTTCTTCTCCTCCCACCTATTACCCACGTATTGCATCCAAAGGAATTTCATTAGAAATAAACCTTAAACTGTTCAAAACAGACAACATGTCACAGTGTTATAAAACCACAAGGCTGAAGTGAATTTAAGGAGACTTTTTTTTGTCTTAAGTCTTGAATGAAAAGATGAGAACCTGACATATTATTATCTTCTACTTTATAAAGAGTTTCCTTTATTCCATTTCTATGAAATTAACTCTTCTCCATAATCTTCCTGAACAAAGTATTATCCCTGTTGTATTTAAATGGATTTTATCCTCCTCGCCTATAAATAAATTAATATTACAAAGATACTTCCACAAGGCTTATTAATCCAAATTTATTTAATACGAAATACAGGATGAGTGCTTCCAAACAATGCTCAACCCTAAGCAGTTGATACATAAACACCACTGAAGATTAAAAATCCTTTTAGCATACAGCGATTTCCTAAAAGTAACTAAGTGACTTTCTCACTGATACATGTTCACACAGGTTTCCAAAGTTGAAATCAATTATCATGTAATTTATTTGTATACTATGCCTTGCTATAGTTAGAGGACCAAAAAAGCTATCCTTTGTAAAGCGATTGGAAAGTTTCATTAAAGAAGTTGTACAAAGGAAAAGTTAAAGTTTAAAAGAGAGTAGAAAATATTGAATGCTGAGTGGTTCAAAATACTAAAAGTTAATGCAGAGAGAAAATCCTATAGGCAAACAAAATGATTCTTCACAAGCAGGAGCTTTTTGTGTAGAGTCTGGTGAAAGAAAAACAATTTGAAAAGGAAAAGGCTATAATCCTTCATTTTCCTTCCTATTACACTGCTCAGTTTATAGGAGCAGCTGCAACTTCTCTTAGTAGATGCCAACACAGGGGTTTTAATCAGCTTATAATGGGAAGTGCAAAAGAAATGCCTTGCAAATATTAGCACTAAAACAGAAATGAACAGCAGCAACTGAAATAAAGCTAGATAATTTATAGATAAACAGGCCTAAAAATGATTAAGATTTTTTTTTTCCCGGCAAAGACTGCAGATTGAGAAAACTAGCAATTACAAGAACCCAGTGAGTCTCACCAAAACAAAATACATTATCTGAGGTTTGACTGAAGATAAGAAATGATGCACATATGTTCAAAAAGTTAAAATGGGTGAAGAAATACACCGGGTATAAATGGGCCATGTGTAAAAATCCTTATCTGTTTTAATTATTGGCTATTTTAAAGCCTTCAACAATTTTGGCTTAATATGTACATATACATAAACTAAATAGAAAATGTGCCTAGAATATTTTAATTCAAATGCAAATTAAAGACACACCCGGAAGTATAATTTATTAAGAAGAATATATTCCTTAGAATATACTATATAAGTACTTTATGCTTGAGCTTAAATAAAAACTATTTTAAAAATATTATTCCTGATTAAATTGAGTCTATGGCTGATTTAGAAAAGTCACAGAACAGAGTGTGATGTTTAAGTATTCTCGTAAACAACATTAGAATCCTAGTCATGTTTTGCACACAAAAAGATAAAAGTGAACCTGAGGATGTATTGGTGGCATGCTTATACTTATGTACTACTACTTACTATAGAACTCTAAAGACTATTTTCAAATAGTTTTCCTAATAAATCTATGCTTTTTTTGGTTCTCAACAAATCAATGGCAAATTTTAAAAGAAAAAACAACTAATAAACTAAAGAACAAACAACAACAACAAACCTCTTAATAAAAGACTGTATACAATAGAAGATCACTAAATCTCTTATTTACCATGATGGATCAAAAATAATAGATTTACGCACTCTGATTAAACCATGACAGTCACAGCTGCTGTCATTTAGTGTGCTTGTCATTTAATATATGCTAATATAATATACTTAAATATATGTATGTGTGTGCACGTTAAGTCCAACTTCAAACAATATGGCAAAGATACAGATTTCTGAGAAATCCAAGCAATGATGCTATGGCACAGAAGAAATCCAAACAAGACTAAATCTTCAAATCTAAAGAAACTGACAAAGAATTTATTTTTTTGAGCACATACATTAGCAGACATTATTGATGGTATTGCTTTGATGCACTCCAATTGGAATACACTGTTGATTCAAGGCTTCAAAGGACCAGTCTGACTCTTGCCCAAAGCCCCGGGACCTTTACTGCATATTGCTCTCATCCCATCAGAATGCCCGATGAACATCCTTCAGACTCACACACCTTACAACTTAAGCTTAGAGACCTTCATGGCTCTTTAATTGGAGGATATTTTTAAGTTTCATCTCTTTAACTAGATTGGAAATTACTTAAGCCCACAAAATATGTTTTATTATATATTCCAGCATGCCATGCTAATTCTGCTGAATAATTTCAAATGACTTGACCTTTGATAAGAAACTCTCCTGCACCAAATAAACATTTAAGTACACAACTGTTCTAGGATTGCTAGAAAATTAAAAGTTTATTTGTATCCATAGTCTCTTGTTAAAAGTTTTCACATTGCAAGAATGTCAGCCAGGTGCAATGGCTCATGCCTATAATCCCACCACTTGCAAGGCCAAGCTGGATCACTTGAGCCCAGAAATTAATCTCTAAAATAAATAAATAAATAATCTGGGTGTGGTGGTGCATGCCTGCAGTTTCATGTACCAAGGAGGCTGAGGCAGGAGGATCGCTTGAGCCCAGAAATTTTAGGATGCAGAAAGCTGTGACTGCACCACTGCTGGGGCTACAGAAAAAGACCCTGTCTCAAACTAAAAAAAATGAAGAATGCTCACATATAATGCTAAATGTATAATGAGATTATAAAACACACAAAAGATATATTATTTATTACAAACCCCACTTTCAACACTACCGTTTTTCAATTCCTTTTCCTTTTCACTCATCAACCTTAGGAGCTGACTCGGGACAGGTTTAAGAAAGAATGGTTTGAGAATAGTTCTCACTCCTTAGTACCAATTTCCTGAAGTGATGGTGACAAACAATCTCCTTCCAGGTATCTGGTTCCAGAATGATTATGAACCACTGTTTGTAAAGGTGTGGTAGGTGCACCATTAATGGTCTTAATATGATTTCAAGCACTACATAAAAGGGCATGTTCTTTGTCTTAACAGTTGAAAATAAATATTCAGTATACATACGTCATATTTTGTTTCCATATTTCCTATAACTTTTTTAAATCTATTCATTTAAGAAAAAATTTCTTGTTCAATGTAAGAAAAAATATTTAGTGAATAATAGCACAAAAGGATATGGTTTGGTAAAAGTTGTGACACTATATAATCTAATCTCTTAAATGTAAAATAATGGTTCTAAGGTCCATGAACATAGCACCAAGGCTAATGTGTTCACATTTTAATTGCAAGGACCTTGCCAGAAGAGTTCTTGGACTTACTTTGCAATTCATGATATTTTAGGACATGACCTGAAAGAATTTAATTGACAGGTCCTGTCTCTTAAAAGAAATGAAAAATAATCAGCTTTGACTCAAAGATAGTCCTCTATGCAAAGTAATTCAAAGAATATTTACATCTGAGTGCTCCAAAAGATCTTCCCCTTACTCAGTAAACTGTCTGAAACTATCAAGCAATTCCTGGTCAAAACACTGAAGGCCCAAGCTCATCCATGAATTACAACTATAATCTGGTGTTTACTGTGTCAGATGCATGTATCATCATGGGCAGTAGTAGTTCTCAGGAGACTTACAATACAGGTAAGATGACCATGTGGCATGGTCAAATACTAGACATAAAGTATCTTCAAGAAAATAAACAGCTTTGAACATTATCTCTGATGTGTGACATTAACTTGCGGGATGTTCACCAAACGTCACAGATGATAAAGTATAGCAGTATATCATATTGTTCATAAATTGTCTTAACTATAATAAAGAAGGAAAAATTAATATACCATAAAATGACCTTTTTCAAAGAATTAAGGAAACATATTATAGATTTTCAGCTCTATAACATTTATTTGGATTTTTTAACCATTTATTAAGTAGCTAGTTTTGAGGACTCTAACTTAAGCCTTTCTTTTGAGTGGCTTAAGTGTAAAGTGGTTTCTAAGATAGTTCCTGGAAATGGTGAAAACTCAAATATAACTGAAACCTATTACTAGCAAAACAGTCCTTATACGCTCTGCCAAGAATTTCTACAAATGACAAAGTCAATGCAGCTGAATGGATCAGTAGCCTATCTACGATTTAGCTCAAGAAACAAAAAAGCCAACAAACCTGAGAAAAGGGAAGGAACATGTTTACACCTTCCCTTCAAATGCCTCTTAGTCAAAAACACTGGATTTTAAAAAAATTAAATAAATATTTCTCTACATTTTTTTAAGACAAGGTCTCACTATGTTGCCTAGGCTGGCATGCAGTGGTGCAATCTCAACTCACGGCAACCTCTACCTATGGCCATCCTCCCACCTCAGCCTCTGAGTAGCTAGGACTACAGGCTCATGTCATGATGTCCAGGTAATTTTTGTATTTTTTTTGTAGAGATGAGTTTTTTCCATGGTGTCCAGGCTGGTCTCTAACTCCTAAGCTCAAGAAATCTGCCCACCCTGGCCTCCCAAAGTGCTGGGAACACAAGCACCAGCCACCAGTCCGACCTATTTCTCTATTTTAAACATCATTTTTAAATGGCCAGAGTACTATTAATAAACTTTTTTTTTTCTGATACAGAGTTTCGCTCTTGTCACCCAGACTGGAGTGCAATGGTGCAATCTCAGCTCCACCTCCAGGGTTCAAGTGATTCTCTTGCCTCAGCCTCCCCAGCAGCTGGGATTACAGGCGCCTGCCACCACATCCAGCTAATTTTTGTATTTGTATCAGAGACAGGGTTTCACCACATAGACCAGGCTGGTCTTGAACTCCCAGCCTCAAGTGATCTGCCCACCTCGGCCTCCCGAAGTTCTGGGATTACAGGTGTGAGTCACCGCACCCAGACTTACAACCTCTTATGGGTATGGCCATTCAGATATAGTAATTAACAGGAAAAAAAAGCAAAAACAATTGATGAGTAAAAGAAGAAAGAAAAGGAGATGGCAGCTGTTAAGCCTGCAGTGCAGGAGGTACACCCACAAGTTAACTTATATGAACAGGGTGCATTCAGGGATGACCCTGGTAACTGCATATGGTGGAATTTGTAGATGTCTATGATGTCCCCATGTAGAACACAATAACAGACAATCAGAAGCAATGGAAATTAATAACACCCTGACTTCATTTCATATGATGCTAGCCACTGAGAACTGGGCTGAATCTAAGCTTACCAACCTTCCCTCTAGTTACAGAGATGGAAAGGAAATATGACCATCACTCATGCGGAAGTTGAGCTATTAGAAGAAAGTCCACACATCTCATCTGCCAGTAAAAACCCAGTCTCACCAGATGTCTCTTCATTCAAGCAAGGCAAATAGTAAAGTAAATATATGCAGACTATGAAAAAAACTACTACAGTACAATAAAACGTAATTTTGTCCTGACATATCAGAAGGGAAAACATCTACCTCAAAAGTGACTTAAGGCTGGGCGCGGCGGCTCATGCCTGTAATCTCAGCACTTTGGGAGGCTGAGGCAGGCAGATCACTTGAGGTCAGGAATTTGAGATCAGTCTGGCCAACGAGGTGAAACCCCCTCTCTAATAAAAATACAAAAATCAGCCAGGTGTGGTGGTGCATGCCTGTACTCTGAACCCAGGAGGTAGAGGCTGTAGTTAGACGAGATTGTGCCACTGCCCTCAAACGTGGGTGACAGAGCAAGACCCTTTATCAAAAAAAAAAAAGTGCTTTTTTTTTAAATTTTGACACAGGCATACAATGCTTAATAATCACATTAGAGAAAATAGGGTTTCTATCACCTCAAGCATTTATCCTTTCTCAATGTTACACAAACAATCCAATTATACTCTTTTAGATTTTTTAAATATACAATAAATTACTGTCAACTGTAATCGTCTTTCTAAGTATACAAGTAGTTTCATTTTCAACATTGCTCTTCTTTAATCTAAAAATTAATCATGACAAATTTTAAGAAGCACATTCAAATGACATAACTAAATAATTCTAAGTCAATTATGAAATTATAATAGGGTAATGATTAGGTAAGTTATAAAGATTCTTTCTTCTTTATTGACTCCATTCCAAATCTAGCAAAAAATATCAGTATATTAAATCAGGTATCAGCCTGGAAAATATTATAGGCAAAGCATTATTTGAGGCACTGTGGTAATTAAAATATAAATTCCAATACCCTAGGAATGTGCAATCAGGAAGTGAGGCAAAATATAATATACTACTTTATATTTTCATTTAATAAAATCAAAATGTGAAGACACTAAGGTGCTAGGAATTCAGACAGAGAATAAAATAAAAGCTACTTCCTCTACTGAGTTCATCCCTTTGGTGACCCCCAGGTGACAGCCAACCTCTCCCAAGCAACCTGCATCCCACATTATTTTGCTTGGTTAACTCTTTCCACTCGTTAGGTCTCAGCACAAATGTCAACTCCCTAATCTACCCTGCTAGGATAATTCCCTATCATCACCCTTTGTAATATGCTCTCCTAACAGGCTATCCTTGTCTCTCATAGCACACATAATAAGGCCACTGGACTAATTATACTAATTAGCTGTTTCTTGTTTGCCTCCTCAATTAGAAGGTAAATTCCCTAGGTGTAGGACTAGGTTTGCCTTATTTACCACCATGTCCAAAGGCATGGCACATGGAAAGCACTTAAAAATATTTGTGAAATTAGTAAATGGGTGCATGAGTGGTGGGGTAGACAGATGGCTATCTGTAATTTAGATCTAGGATTTAAAACTGTGAGAAGAAAGCAGATAAAACTGAAATTTGCTGAGGAGGGTAGGAGCAGTGAAGTCCAGTCATGAGATCCAGTCATTCTGTGCTTAGGAATAATGAAATGGTTTAGCGAAGTAGAACGTGAGGAAAATATCACACACTAAATTTTACTAGGGATAAAATTCACCAGAAAATTGTGGATTTTTTCATTAAAAATTAAAATTAACAAAGTCTGTCTAAATAATGTAATTCCTTTGTTCAAAAACATATATGGCTTCCCAGTACGGAACTGACAGAGTGATACCGGCTGAGCATCCCGTATCCACAATGTTTTGGGACCAGAAATAATTTAGATTCTGAATCTTTTCAGATTTTATAATATTTGCGTTATATATTCTTACCAGTTGACATCCCCAATCAGCAAATGCAAAATACTCCAATGAGAATTTCCTTTGAACTGCATGTTGACACTCAAAAAGTTTCACATTTTGCAGCATTTCAGAGGTAATACAAATTATTGGTCTAACATTAAAAAAACTGCCTGCTTCCATGTCCTCTGTTATAGATTCTTTATATAATCTACAAGCTCCATTTCCAATACCATTCTATAATACAGTAACAGAGCTAGAGTTTTAGAATTAGAGAACAATGACTTTTACCCAGAAGTAACTCCTACCAAGCAGCCCTGTGTCTACTTTATATGTCCAAAGGCTACCATGATGCTTGACACTTTATAGGTCCTAAATAATGGAAATATGTTTGACTTTAAATCTTCTCAACCATTTGCTATGTGATCATGATTAATGTAACTTCTCTGTGACTCAGATAATTTGTCTGTAAATGTAGGTAATATTAGTTGCCTTATAAGGTGTTTTGTACATAGCATATGCTCAAAAATGAGCCGCTTCTTTTCTATCTTCCTCCTGGGGGGATTCTTTACTGCTCCTCTGGTTCTCCAAGGAACCAGCCACAACATTCTCTTAAACCAAAATCTAATCCAGAGGAAAGCCTTTGGTCGATTCTATGAAGGGTGAGAGAAGTTGAGGAAGCTGCAGAAAGGTTGGAAGCTAGCAGAAGCTGCTTGACAAAATTTAACAGTTAAATCAATCCTCCTGTAGAAATGACAAAAAGGAAAGGTTTGTCCCTGTTGGCTGATGAGACTAGCTAATTAATGTTATCTTCACAAAGTGCATTTTGAAAGACTCATTTCATACTCATATACAAATGAGCTTCCAAGATATAAAATTAATCATTCAATCCCAGAAGCAGTAGTGCCAAGTTGAGAAAACAAAGCTTTATAGATTTCAATTCTTGTGGCTTCTCTTAAGTTGTTTACTTACTTGAATTCCTCTCTTTAGTAAGAAGCCTAACAGTGACAAAGATAACAAAAATGAATTCTCCAAGGATACAATACCCTAAGCAATTGGGTTTTACTAACAAGCATAGGACATTAATAATAAAGAATAAAGCTGCTGATCAGTCTTTGTTTAAACCTTTATACAAACAATGGGTCATTTACTCCAAATTCCAGCGCCCTAAAACATGATTTATGGACATTTTCTGGCTACTAAATAGAAAGTGCAGATTTTTACTGTTTTCATTTCAAATAATAACATACTATTGTTCCTTTCCTGAAATAAACATAGTTCTTTCAAAGCCTCCAGTAACCTACAAGGTAAAATTATCAAACTTTTGTGATCATATATTACCAGGCTGACTTTCAATGATCCAACTTTCCATTGCTGAGCTAAAGAAAGATTTAGTGGTCTGAAAAGAAAATCAGAGCAACCACAACATTCTCATAAGCCAAAATCTAATCCAGAGAAAAGCCTTTTTTTCAATTCAGTGAAAGATGAGAGAAGTGAAATAAGCTGCAGAAAAGTGGAAGCCAGCAGAGGCTGGTTCATGAGGTTCAAGAAAAGAAGCTGTCTCCATAACAAAAAAGTACAAGGTGAAGCTGTGGCAAGCTATCCAGAAGATAGGCTAAGATGACAGATGAAGGTGGCTACGCTAAACAGCAGATCATCAATGTAGGTGAAAAAGGCTTCAATTGGAAGAAGATGTCATCTAGAACTTTCATAGCTAGAGAGGAAGAGTCAATACCCAGCTTCAAAGATTCATAGGACAAGTTGACTCTCTTGTTAGGTACTAATACCGTTGGTGACTTTAAGTTAAAATCAATGGTCATTTACCATTCTGAAAATATTAGATCCTTTAAGAATCATGTTAAATCTCTGCCTGTGTTCTAGAAATAGCACAACAAAGCCTGGGTGACTGTATTTCTTTTTACAGCATGGTTTACTGAATTTTTTTTTTTTTTTTTTTTTTGAGACAGAATCTTGCTCTGTCGCCAGGCGTTAGGGTGGAGTGCAGTGGCGGGATCTCCGCTCACTGCACCCTCCGCCTCCTGGGTTCAAGCAATGCTCCTGCCTCAGCCTCCCAAGTAGCTGGGACCTCAGGCGCACGCCACCACACCCAGCTAATTTTTGTATTTTTTAGTAGGGACAGGGTTTCACCATGTTGGCCAGGATGGTCTTGATCTCTTGACCTCGTGATCCGCCCGCCTCGGCCTCCCAAAGTGCTGGTATTACAGGCATGAGCCACCACGCCTGGCCAGTTTACTGAAGATTTTAAAACCACTACTCAGAAAGAAAAAAAGATTCCTTTCAAAATAATACTGCTCATTGATAATGCACCTGGTCACCCAAAAGTTCTGATACAGATGTTCAAGGATATTAATGCTATTTTCATGCCTGCTAACACAACCACCATTCTGAAGCCTGTGAATCTAGGAATAATTTTGAGTTTCAAGCCTTATTATTTAAGGGATCCATCTCATTAGGCTATAGCTGCCCACAGACAGTGATTCTTCTGATGGATCTTGAAAGTGGTTGTTTCCACTCTCATGTATGAATGAGGGGTTGAACAGTACAGTGGAAGAAGATGTGGAGGAAATAGGAAGAGACATGAAAATAGCAAGAGAAAGAAATTTAAAGTGGAGACTGAAGATATGAGTGAATTGCTGCAATCTCATAATAAAACCTGAATGGATGAGGAGTTGTTTTTATGGATGAGCAAAGAAAGTGGTTTCCTGACATGGAATCTGCTCCTGATAAAGATGTTCTGTTATGGTGTTGAAATGACAACACAGGATTTGAATATTATATAAAGTTAGTTGATAAAGCAACAGCAGTGATTGAGAGGGTTGATTCCAATTTTGAAAGACCTTCTACTGTAGGTGAAATGTTATAAAAAAGCATTAGGTGCTACAGAGAAATGTTTTGTGAAAGGAAGAGTCAACTGATGCGGGAATTTCATTGTGGTCTTATTTTAGGAAACTGCCATAGCCACCCCAACCTTCTGCAATCACCACTTTGATCAGTCAGCAGCCACTAACATTGAGGTAAAACTCTTTAACAGCAAAAAGATTACTACTTGCTAAAGGCTTAGATGACTGTTAAGATTTTTTGCAATCAAGTATTTTTTACTTTAGGTATGCACACTGTTGTTTAGACATAATGCTAGTGTACACTTAGCCTATAGTATGGTGCAAAAATAACTTTTATCTGTAGTGGAAAATCAAAATATTTGTGTGACTCCCTGATATGGTTTGGCTCTGTGTCCCCATGCAAATCTCATTTTGTAACTCCCATAATTCCCACATGTTGTGGGAGTAACCTAGTGAGAGATAATTGAATTATGGAGGTGGGTCTTTCCTGTGCTATTCTCATGAAACTGAGTAAGTCTCACAAGATCTGATGGTTATAAAAATGGGGGTTACTTTGGGAGGCAAAGGCGGATGGATCACCTGAGGTCAGGAGTTCAACACCAGCCTGGCCAACATAGTGAAATCCTGTCTCTACTAAACATACAAAAAATTAGCCAGCCATAGTGGCATGTGCCTTTAATAGCTACTCAGGAGGCTGAGACAGGAGAATCGCTTAAACCCAGGAGGCAGAGGTTGCAGTGAGCCAAGATCATGCCACTGCATTCCAGCCTGGATGACAGGGCAAGACTCTGTCTCCCATAAAAAAACAGCAGGAATTTCCCTGCATAAGCTCTCTGTCTGTTTGCCTGGTGCCATCCCTGTAAGATGTGCCTTGCTCTTCCTTGTCTTCTGCCATGATTGTGAGGCATCCCCAGCCATGTGAAACTGTAAGGTCATTAAACCTCTTTTCTCTTCCCAGTCTCAAATATGTCTTTATCAGCAGCATGAAAATGGACTAACACACTCCCTTTATTGAAGACTTGTTTTTTTGTAGTCTCTGGATCCATATAGGCAACATATCTAAAGTATGACTGTATCTATAGTAGCAAGTCTCCCAAGTCCTAAGTATCCTGCTATTTCATTATTCCACAACTAAAACAATACATGGTTAAGAAAATCAGTTCTTTAAGTTGAAAACTGAGTCCTCTAAGCTTGGCATTCATTATCTAACTTTTAAATTTGTGTACTTATTAATAATTCTAATCAAAGAATGTTCTGACCAAAATATCTTAAGACAAACAAATTTTGCCAAAACGATAAAATCTTAAGACAATTCTCTCCCTATTGCCAAAAATTAAAAATAACATAAACTTATAGCTCATTACATAATCTACCTTACGTGAAGAAAAAGTACAATATTTAGGTAATTATCCTTAAATTTACATTTAATGCTCTAAATATAAGACAGCCTAAGAAAGATTTCAAAAATGTATTTTCAAATAGTTAAAATTACTGTCCTTAGTATAAACACCTACAGGGTATGGAAGGTTAACATTTATCACCTATACCATTTATAAAGTAATTATAGAAAACTGCATTTTGAGAGGGATTGCTGGCCTTCCTTACAAATGTTTACATGGTATTTTATGTCAATCTTTTCACTAAAAGTAAAAGAGAGTAAATTTTGAAATAGAGTTCTCTAGAACAATTTTAAGCACAAGTTTAATTGGGTTATTACTGTATTATTAGACACCTGCACCTTTCAGGTTCAAAAATATAACTTAGAAAATGTCATTCAGTAACTCTCACTTGAAGTCAACCCTGGTCTAGCTGTAGTACTATTTCTAAGCACTTTTCTGATTCTGTTTTTACATTAATCTAAACTGAATGCTTTTCTATAGTGTTATATTTTTCTATTATTTCATAATATTGTGTAGTTAAGAACTCTTTAGAAATCACTAGGTCCAACTATGTTTACATATGAAACACAGTTGATGATACTCAATGGAAGGACTGTATTAAAGTCATTGTATGAAAGTCATTGGGTTTTGGGTACTGAAACTAAAAATGAACTTAGGTGATTTTTAGACTCTTAGTCTACATCTCATTGTAGCCTGCTACACTGCATTATCTTTCATACTTAGTTTACCCCAAGAATAATAAATTTGTGGCAAGGTTTATGTTAGATTGTTTTGGAAATACCTCAAAAACACAAATTATGTTAGCATTGATGGATTGCTTTAATTAATTACACTGTCCACTTACAATATACAGAGGAAAACAAATTAACTAGAATACTACCAGAGACCATTTACATCCCTGAATTGCAGCAGTCTTAGTGTGTTTCCTTAACTTTCTTAAGGATATCTTTGATGATCTGAGACTTCTTTCCCTTTCTCTCATTGTATCTTAAAGAAAACCCAGATAGGAATTTATCTAAACCATTATTTTCTAAATTGTTATTTCAATTGATTGAAAATTTAATTAACAATATTATTATACCTGAGGGAGGTAATTTAGGGATTCTGTGCTACTTCTTAACTGGCATTCACTTATGCTAAGACTATCCTGAATCCATGTATATCCTCAAGATAAAAGTCCCACAAATCTTAAGAAGGAAATTAAGGATCTCTATCAACATGGGTCACTTAAATTAATCCACTCTCACTTTTAGTACAAGAACTAAAAGCAGCTGTTCTTCTCTGGATCCTCAAGGAACTCATGTCCTACTTAAAGAATGCCTCCAAGAAGGAGCGCTAAACAAGATGAGAAGGAAAGCTAAGGACATGCAAGCACAGCAAGGAGAGCTGATGCCTTCTTTGTCTATTTGGGAAGGGCACTTCCTATCTTCCTATCTGACTTCCTTCTTTCTCAGCTAGAATGATAAAAATGTGTAAGGGCAACCCTCAGGGCCGATTCCAAGGTAAAAGAGACAAAAAACAGACCCCATATCCAGCCAGTCTAGGCTTGCGTGAAGGGCATTATATGGTTTCCAAGGTCATCAATCAGAAATTCAGTGGCGTGGCAATAAACCCAGATCACAGTGAACCTAGCATGGAAGACAGTTATATTTTACCAGCCTGAAGGAAACTCTGACTCACAGATAGGTGTTTCCAGCCATATATCTCTCTAGCAGTTTAATATCTTGAACATTTGAATACCTAGATTCAAAGAAGTAAAATAACCACTAGACATTGCCTTTTCATACTTACTATACAAAAGATACAGAAGTAAAAGTCATGAAATATTTCAATATTTTATATTATTATTTATCCACATTATCTTTGAACACATTTTACTCTATTTGTATACTTATTTGCTAATTGTTTCAAAAGTAAAAAGAGGAATTTAAATATTTAATTTAAAACATTGGGAAATTCAATTTGTTTACATCCAAATAGACTGATACCACATACACATAGCAGGAAAACAGTTCAATAGAAAGCATTTCATTAAACATGCAAAAAGATTAATGAATACGTGACTCTGCTGCATGATGGATCAAGTTTTCACACCTGTTTACAAACAGGTTTTAACAAGATACATATATGACATGGTATCTGGTCTATCACAAACTCATTTCTAATTCCATAAAATAAACTCTTAATAGAAACTCAATTATTATATAAGTAAATTCTCTACTTTTCCTTTTTAGCTTCTTTTACTAATTTGTCATATTTGGAGAGATCATAATAACAACGTTTCTGTTGTTAGACACTTCAGAATGTTTGCCGTAACCTAGGCAGAATTAGAAAATGGGGAGAAAAATATAGTTGGGTATGTATATGCATGCAAGCACATGCACGCACACACACACACGTTACATAAATATTTAGTAATATCTAAATACTACAAAGGTTAGCCTCAGTTATACTCCATAATAGAAGATATAAGTGTGCTTATTTTGTCTTGTGTCTTCCATTTTACTAAGATACAGTGAATTACATCAATGTAATTGCACTGCATTACATCAATGGCTTAAAACAAATAATTGGCATTATGTTTAATACACAAATCAAGAAAAATTAGTTTTAAAATTTTGTAGGCTTTGATAATTCTTTAAAAGCAGGCTTAGAATATTTGTGAAGCCTTTAAAAGCAGCATATATGGCTTTATGCCTTTAATGTCTAATAATTTAAATATGAATGTCACATAAAATATAAACCAGCAATAATTTAGAGTACACTTTCATTATTGTCAAATTGCTGACATTTCATTTTGTGTAATAATATTTAAGCCATGGTCAAGTTAAGGGGTTCACATCTGTAATCCCACCACTTTGGGAGGCTGAGGTGGGAGGACTGCTTGAGGCCAGGAGTTCAAGGCCAGCCTGGGCAACACAGCAAGACTCCACTCCTACAAAAATCACAAAAAATATTAGCTGCACATGGTGGTATGTGCCTGTACTACTCAGGAGGCTGAAATGGGAGAACTGCCTACACCCAGGATTTCGAGGTGGCAGAAAGTTATAATTGCCACTGCACTCTAGTCTGGAGACAGAGCAAGACCTGTCAAAAAACAAAACTGAAAATAAAAATAAAAATAAAATTCAGGCTTCTATACTTTCAGTTTACAACTTCCAATATAACCAAATAATTTTGGCAATTCTTCTTAGACAGCCTAGCTCTTAGACTAATATTTAATCTTGCATTACAGTTCACAGCTCCAGCAGTGAAAATTATCAGCTAAAATGTTTGTTAAATTATTAAAATATTGCATTTGAAAAGCCAAAACATGAAAGGCTTAGCAGGAAATAACACTTGAGGGATGGTATAAATAGAACACAGTGGGGACTAATAAGAGAATGAGGTTTTAGAAGATAAAATGAGAAAGTTCTGGCAAAGTCTTATACATAATATCTAAATTATTAGTATAATAACATTGTGGGAAGGACAATTTTTTAGAGACTTTGGTTTTCTGTTAGTAAAATGCCAATGCACTACAACTGTCTTGCAATAAGTGGAGAATTCATAAAACACCAAAAGATTAACTGCTACTTCATCCTAAAATATTTTACTCATAAGACTTGTACTTCTAATTGAGACTAATTTTTTTTAACTATATGCTTAAAACAAAATGAAGTTTCTGTTTAGTAGATCCTAGAAAATATTTTGAACTGATATTTGGCAGGCATATTTTTGTTACCAGCCAAACTATCATTCTACACTCAGCTTACTCTTGTAGCAGAATCTTGATTTTGTTGTCTCACCTCAAACTGACCATGTCCTTCATGAAGGTCAAACATGTTCCCAGCTCTGAATCATAGTTGAATATAATTAATGGTAGTCTCATTTCCCCTAGGCTAATGACTGTTCTAAACCAAATCATAAGCTCTGACTCTGACCAATAATGGAGAAGTTGCACTTAAAAAAAATGGTTGTGGAGAAGCTTCCCTTTTCTATGTCTGGACACCATTATGTGAGGAGGTGATGCTGGGACAGGCCTATTGTCTAAAGTTCATGGGCTGAGGATGACAGGAAAAAATAAAAGATTTAAAGAACCTGGTGATGATGACACTGAGCCCCTGAATTCATCCTGAAACTGTGCTAACTATAGACATCTTATTATATGAGACAATAAATAATATTTAAGCTATGATTTGGGTCTTTTATCACCTGTGGCTAGAAATATCCTAACTGATGTTACTATATTTGCATGTATTCACACATAGTACACATCCTAAACAAAGCTATATGAGCCATTATTAAGAAAGTTATTTCTAAAAATAAAACAGAAACATTTCTACATTCAAATATTCCAATGAAGATGATACTTCATTAAGATGTGAACATGAATAACATCATGCATGCAAGTCTAAAACATTATCATAAATTTAAATTTATGACAAATTATGGAGGTACCCATGGAGAGGTGTGTGAGTTGTCAACAGCAGTACTTGTTTTTACAACTGGAGAGTTCAGTAATAAAGATGCAGCCTTGCCCTATTGCTCCAGTTACATGTTCATGTCTTCTTTGTGTACTTATCAGAAATATCACTACTCACCCTACTATTTAGAGAAGAATATATAAGACAAAACTTCATATTGTGATAAGTCATTTAGAGTTACAATTAGCCAAGTGGCCACTATATAGTGTTCAAGAATTCAACTTTGTGCACGTATTTATACCATCTAAGCAATTACCATTTAATTTAGTTTGGTGAAACCATAAGAAAACAAGACCTTTTCTGGTTATCAATTCAGACATAAAATTAAATTAGAGATCAGAATAGTCTGTAAAGAACATCCCCATCACAGGATGTTTTTCTTTTCTATTATCAATAAATTTTTCTTGAGAACTCTCTTACTTTAAAAAGTCAACTATGTTATTGGTTTCTTTTACCTGTTGCTTTGATTTCCTCTCAAAGCACTCAACCTTGCTTAATTGCTGTACTTTTCTAAACTTCACATCACTTTTTCCTTAGCGTTTCATTTTTCCTACAATGTCCCTGCCCCTACCCATACAATGTTGTATATTTATTACTGGTAATTTTTGCTTTTTTAATTATTGGTGTGCAAACCTTCAGTAACTCTCTACATTACACATTCCTAATATGGCGGGGGAGGAAAAGGCACGCACAACTCTCACATAATTAGAGAGATTGCTCACCCAAGAACAGCATGCTTGTTATTTCAAGTTTGCTCAAGATCTGCTAAGTGCTTTGAGTTACTCACTCTTTTGAGGTATTCTAATGTTGTGTAATGATTCCTGGTATATAACAATTTCTTTGTGAACTACCCTTAGAATTCTGAGAGAACAAACACGTTGTGTGTCTACTATTGTGCAGTGAAGAATTCAGACACTATTGTTCTAGATGATTACAAACCCTTCATTTTTCATTCAAAACTATTATCTTCAAAAATCTAGTTTTCTTGCCCAGAGGCCTACCCTCTTCTCAGCCATTATTTCTCAACACTATTCAGTTATAATTTTTTTTCATGTTTTCATTTACTCGAATACCCAGTGGTGATTACAAAATCTCACATACAAGTCTGATATTTTCCTTACACATTTTACCGTCCTACTGGTACCAACTTAATTTGTATCACTTTTTATGCTTTCTAAGATTCATACAAAAATAAGATGTCACATAATCCTCATATTAATAATTTCTCAAGGTTAATAAAAAAGAACAAGAATTATTGCCATGACACATGCAAGAAAGCTTTGAATTAGTACCGTTAAAATACTTGACCAAGAATTAAAACTGGGATTCCAATTTGGGTCACCTTCAAGGCTAGTGCTCTTAATTGCCATACTGTCTTTTTAATATACTTCATGTCTATGATAACAATACTGTAAGTAGGAGTTCACATACAAAACCTGAACCTTTTTTTATGGGTATTAAGCTCTTATACCAAAACAATTCCACTCCACACAATTCTACAAAGTGTAATGGAACAGCTTAATACAGCCAGCTCCAAAACTAAAAGGAGATCTGAAGCTAAGAGGCATTTTTTTTTTCTAATCTTGTTGGTTGCCCAATTTTCAACAGCAGCCAACTGGCTTTCTCTATGAATGGAATCTAGTGCATGTTATGTCTAAAACATAAAAGTTTAGTCACATCTAAAGCTGCATACATAGTGATTTTTTAAAATGTTGAATGGTCCCAGTGTTGGTTGGAAAGCTAGGTCGTAACTTACTTGGTTGATTCACTGATGATTACTTTTTTTACCTCTTTTAATTATTTATAAGTAAGCAGCTCCTCTGAGTTAATACATGCTATCATCTGGGTTAATATGTATTAAATATCCACACCTTGTTAGTTCATGAGGTTACAGAAAGGGAGGGCATTGGTCTGGAACCTACATGTGTCAAGTGAGGTGACTGTATCATATGGGAAGGGGGTGTAGACATGAAGCAGTAATCCATGGAGTGGCACAGAAAAGCACCTAGGGATGTAATCAGAAAAGAAGAGATGCCTGAGCATTCATCCAGAAAGTAGTGACCAGAATGGCAGGAATTTGACCACTGTGAAAAAACAGCATGTTCCTTCTCGAGCTTTGAGGTCTGGTTAGTCTGAAAATGAGGATCTACTTCCTGCACCCATCATTCGAGCTGAGCCAAATTATTGTGCACTTCCTCATGCCAGGCTATGCTGCTTCAGCACTTGGCACGTGCTGCTGTGTCTGTTTGGAATGCCCTTTCCCACCTAACTCATTCCTCTAATCCTTCCAGACCTTGACAAGTCTGAGCTTTACTGACCAGTCTTTCCTGAACTACTGAGAGTGAAGACTTCTTCCTATCCAGGCTACCAGAGTACATGCACCATCTTTGGTTGGTTTACTTATCTGTCACTAAACTGAGATCTCTTTAAACGAGGAGCAAGATCGCTTTTTACCTAATTCATAACACGGAATAAATAGATAATAAACGTGCTGACTAAAATGCTAATATAAAAAAATCTCTTAATAAAATGTACAACGTTACATGTAAATATTGCTAAGGCCACACAATAGCAAATATAAATTTAAAGAATATCTTTTAAAAGGGTAACATTCTCTAAGAGTATTATTTCAATGTTTACATTTTTCTGTAGGTAACCCTGTATGTATCCATTCGGTAACATGTGTATGTGTGTGTATATACATTCCTGTGTCCCTTAGGGATATGTTATAAGAAACACATACTAGACAATTTTGTTGTTGTATGAACAGCACAGATACCATAAAATCTTTATGTGATAGCCTGCTGAGGGACTGTGTTAACTTCTCTTCCCAGTCCATAAGGGGCGTGGCTTCAAAGGCAAGAACTTCCCAGCTCCATACCTCTATCCACACCCTCTCCTTCCCGGAGCCTAGAGTTCTTTGTATAACTTTCCTACACAGGGGAAGGTAAACAGCCCAGGTGAGCTTCCTTTGTTTAAAAAGACCGCCAAAAGCTTTTGGAAGGAGGGGCTCTATTGTAAGCCTGACAGCCAATCCAGCATCAGAGTCAAAGATCAATCACTCCAGAGGAAGTTTGGAAAAGCTTCTCTCAGTGGAGGAGAAGTTGAATGGGGCGGAACTAACTCCGGGGTTAAAAGCCCCCTACACCCTTACCTATATGGACTCCATCTCTGAATCCCCTCCCACGACAGCATGGGAGCGCGCGCGCTCTCTCTCTCTCTCTCCCCCCCGCCTCTCTCAATCTCTCTCTCTGTCTCTGCTTAATACATCGCTTCTCTGCAAAGCTCTTTGGGTCCGATATTTACTTAAACAATATCACCAGGCTGCCTGGGTCTCCTCCCCATTCTTGGGTGAGTAAGATACCAAGGACCTGGACAAAGCACATCCCATCGGGAACAGTAAGCATCTTAGGGACGTGCCACAGCCCGGCTCCTAACACCCAGTTACACTGCTGCACACCTGCACTGTTATGGTATAGCTTATTGCTTGTGGGTTACAAACCTGTCAGCATGTTACTAAACTGAATACTGTAGGCAACTGTAATACAAAGGTAAGCATTTGTGTAACCTAACATATCTAAACACAGAAAAAATACAGGAAAAATACAGTGTTATTATTTTATGAGACTATCTTCATATGTATATGTAGTTTGTTGCTGGTCAAAATGTTTTTAGCATGTGACTCTACTCACAGAAGTTTTTTGATAAAAATATAAACTAAATTTAATTTGTAAACTGTTTCAGGAGATTATAAGAACAGGGTAAAATTTTTAAGACTAGCATGATTCTCTACTCAAGTTTACATTCAATTCCTTTTCAATGAGGTTTGGCATCGCTGAGGACATTACCTGAAAGTCTTATGGAGCACTTTGAGAAATAGTGATTTCCACCCTGCCAGTGAGAAATGACAAATTGAAATAATCTCAGATTAACCTTTCAGCAAACTTTTACAGTGTTCAGATAAATAACATTAAGTACAGATTCAGCTGAAAGATATTAAACCTTTCTCCTCACTTCAATATGTGTCCTAAGATATGGTAGTGACTAAAGGTACCTGGATTTACAGTGGAATAATTCACCATTCATAATACCAAGGGAAAGCTTTGATTAAAAGTGATCATTCTCCCTAAAAAGAAACTTTCCATGAATGTCAATGTATATTCAAGAGTTTTATAATGGAATAACTTGAACATAATCCCAAACCAGTATTCTTATTCAAAACGCCATGATAACGATGAATAGAGTATTCTAGACATGAAGTACTTGCTCCTTGTTTATCAAACCAGCATATCCTAAGCCACAGGATGTGGGTTAAGGAGAATCCTTGTGCAAGCTCTAAACACAGTCCTGATGAGGTTCAAACACTAGCTCTACCACCTATATAATCTGAATCAATTAAAATACCCAATCTTTATAAAATGGGGGACAATAACACCTACTTCATAAGACAAATAAAAAGTATAAATGAAGCACTAGTAAATGCTGGGAACCAACAGTGGTAGATATTGTTGCAATAATCACAGTCAGTTTTCTTTCACAGGTTACATATTACGAGAAGCATAATTAACAAAACTGATATATGCATCTCTATTCAGCTTGGAAATCCTGCTAGCAACTAAAATTCAACACATCAAAAGCGAAATTACTAGTCTCTTCCCCAGAAACATTCTTAGTTAAGATTTATTTTGTTGTTGTTGTTGTAATTTTTATTTTTTTAATCTCCTGATGGTGCCACCACTTCTCTTACCACAACCCTCAAATAGAAATAAAACACAATCATAACAGAATGCTGTCCTCATCTTTGATAAATGGTGAAACAGAAGTCCAAAAAAATGATATAAAAATCCCAAAGGATTATTATGGTGGGAGAAGTTAGAGAAAACTATAAATATATAATAAATTTAAAATAAACAAATGTAAACTTACTAGAGAAATTCCATAAAAGAAACTTCAGGCAAAGGCTTTTGACTGGATTTATAATTTCTCCACAGCTGATGACATAAATTGAACTGCACAAGCATGCTAAACCACAGTATCATTTGCTGCAGTTGAAACACTCAATAGTTATCACTAAAGCTGTTTACTTCTTACGTCAGATGTCCAAGGCAAGACTCTAGGCTCTAACATCTGTTCTTATTTTAGAGGACTTGACCTTCCTACTAAGTGCACTGGAGTGAAAGTAGGTAGATACCTGGCAGATGCCTAACAAGGTCCTCACTACCCACCCCTACCACACAGATTTATTACATAACACCAGACAAGTCTTAAATAGGACCTCACGAAATCCCTTCTTAATGATCTAGCCTTTGTATTTTGCATTGCAATACCCTCTAATTGGAAACTGACTAACAGTACTCATCATAATTCTTTTTAAACGTTTTGTGAGTCACCAAGAGAATTTTAGTGAAAAAACGAAGGTTAAGATATGAAGGGAGTCTAGTTTTGTTAATGTAAGAAGAACTATTCGCTTTATTACATAAAGCAGTAGCAATACATATTTCTAAACTTCATTCAGGTGATCTATGGTAAGACTGACCATACAGACAGTAGTAAAAAGTGCTCTAACTAGATGAGTTTTTTGTTTTGTTTGGTCTTTTAGGTAGGGTCTTGCTTCGTCACCTAGGCTGGGTACAATGGTGCAATCATAAGTCACTGCACCCTCAAACTCCTGTACTCAAGCAATCATCTCACCTCAGCGTCTCGAGTAGTTGGGACTACAGGTGTGTGATTTTTAGTTTTTTTATTTCTGTTTTTTTGGTTTTTTTGCAGAGACAAGGTCTTAATCTGTTAACCAGGATGGTCGTGAACTCCTAGCCTCGAGTGATCCTCCTACCTTGGCCTCCCAAAGTACTGGGATTACAGGCAAAAACCACCACACCCAGCGTAGATGTATTTTTGAAATCATTCATTACCATTAAAAAAAAAAAATTCTTGCTTAAGCAACAGTGAGGGCAATTACTGCTCAAACTGGTCTGTCACTACGCTTGGTTGACCAGCAGTGATGCACACTAAGAAACTTAATGGCCAATCAAAATAATAATAATTTAGAAAATAATAATAATTTAACAAAACTTTATCTTAGATAGAAAATATGAATTTTATAGACATATTTTATATACACACACACGTTGTATGCTAAAGTCATCCGTAAAAAGCATGCCAAAGCTACGTATTTTTTTTCTCTTTAGTAGTTTTCTTCTCTTGCATAACTAGAATTTGAAGACTCTCCTTAGACTGTGTGTTTCCTGTAATGCACAATCATGTATTGTTCACTTTTCATCCCTGACATCTTCCAAGGTGACTGACATGTATTAGGTGTCTCAAAATCATGGTTATACTAATTGATCAGCTATTCACATTCATTATTCCATGGCTAAAAACATATCCATGCCTAAATTTATTACTTCATCACTGTAAGTAGATTAGCAAGAATTTCAGTGTATGAACTACCCCTTTAGAATTTGATCAACTATTTAGAAATATTGACTTTTTAACTGAGCTGTTTTAAAACCCTTGGAGTAACAAATAGCCTAATGATAGTCTAAATACATAATATAGGATTTTATCATCTAGATTATCATTCTGACTTCCTAACTGGGTAACTTAATTATCTAGTTCTCCCCTAGATTCATGCTAACGCCAAGTATTTAAGTCTCTCTCCATAAACATGTCATACACCATTTCAGCATTATCATAGTATTGCTCATTATGAATAATCCATTACAGCAAGGCTGGTCCCATCACTACTATAATGGACACAATAGGTGTTTAAAATACATTTTTAAAAAGAATTCAACAATGAAGCAATTAATCTGAGCAAAATATACAGCAGTATTTCAAACTTGAAAATTATGTATTCAAACCTAATTAATCCTCTAGTTCAGAGGAAATATGCTAATTAATCCTCTAGTTCAGAGGACATATGCTAAATAGAAGATAAAACTGACAGCATAAGGCTACAGAATAATTGGGATTCCACTGCATGGGAACCTGAAAGAACTTGGTGGTTAACAAGTCAGAAGACCAAATTTCTCTAAAATGGTAACAGAAAGATGAACAAAAACCAAACAAGAGGCTTGTCATTCATTTTAGTCCCTTTGATTCAGATTTAGGTTCTATCATTTTTATGTAGATTTGGATCCATTCCCACATTCTTCAAAGTATCTCTAGTTATTATAACCCTCAGGATGTTCAAAACCCCTGGAAATCCATAGCATTTTAGTAATTCTGCATGCAAATGAGTAAATCATTACATCCAACTATGAAATGTCCGTTTTATATCTGTTACTCTCAGGTTTGTGAGAAAGTAGAAACTATTTGAGTTCAGATAACATATCACACTTCTCCTGTTCCTCTCACAGAAGCTACTACTATATGCATCTCAAAGGGGAGGCCCCACAGGATGACTATGTAAGTTACTGTCCAGATATTCTTTTGACAGTAAATGGGAGCTCTACTATTAATAAGGGGCAATGACACACCAAACCAGCATAGACTGTTCACTTAGTTCTCAAGATCTTCTATTTCTAAATAAAATCATAATGTTAATGCAAAAGTTCTATAGGATATACAAAAACTTAAATACTTTTCTACAAAAGTTGGGATAGCAAAACAATAGAAAAAAAGTGGGTGTTGGCCAGGTGTGGTAGCTCATTCCTATAATCCCAGCTACTTGGGAGGCTGAGTCAGGAGACTTGCTTGAATCCGAGAGGCAGAGGTTACAGTGAGCGAAGATCGCACCACTGCACTCCATCCAGCCTGAGCGACAGAGTGTGTCGTCAGAGTTGCTGAAAGTAATAAATTCTACCTTTATTCCTCAAAGAAATGAAACATTTATGTATATGTGAGTATATCTGTATATAATATAACATATACATAAAATATAAGTGGTTTTAAACAAAAACATAAGACAAGGGTCACTCAGGAGGGCAAGAGAACAGTTGAGAGAAAGTGAACAGTTAAGAATGAAATACCAAAACAGGAAAGTTAAAGTGAGAGTAGCTGAGTGTTGATTTACTGGAAAAGCCAACATGTTTAACATATTAAACATTAGTGGTGCTAAAGAATACTTAAGTCACTTTCATTTGAGTGAATCAAAGAAGGTAATTTAGTTAAATCGCCACAAAAATTAAGTAAGATTGGAAATAATTATATCATTTTAATTACAGACTCCAAAGAAAATAACAATAAAAATGATAACAGAATTAAAGAATTCTGAGTAAATATTAATCAACACATCAAATATAATGTACCTTTTTACGAAATACATAATTCAGAAATATATACAGTATAATTTAATCCTTAGTAGGATGATTCAAAAAAATTAATAATCTATAATGCCTGCTGTTTTGAGGAAGTTTTTGAGAATTAACAACTGTCCACCAGTGTTTATGAGTATCCAGTCTGTGACTGGAAGAGTGCTAGGTGCTTTCATAAGTCCATTCTCACTTATTCTCTGAAACAACCCTGAGAGATATGTGGTATCATGACTTTACAGGTGAAAAACAGGAATCTCGGAGTTTTACTACTCCTAGTCATGACACAGCTTTAAAAGTTGGACTGAAAAGAGAAATGCCACCTGACAAGGATTCCTCTAGCCTTGTATCATAGCTATTACTTTTAATATACCCAGAACAACTTTATCACAATTTAAACTGGGCAAATTTTCATTAAAGAGTTGATGCAATATTTAAGATGGACAATCAAAACTTCAGTTATATATTTAGAAAAGTCATTACATAACACATTAGAAGTACATTAAGAGGTGAAAATACAGAGAAAACTGTGCAGATACTATAGCAACTAAAGGAGATAGAAGGTAGGAAGTTATCCAGCCATTCAGGCACAGGAACCCATGAAAATATAGGTGGCCACTAAAAGATACTTCATGCGAAAACTATGGAAGCTAAATATCACCAAGTACCACATCTGGAAATAGATCTTTTTTAGAAGCAAGTATCAGCTCCAGATTTGAAATTATGCAAAAAGAGACTAATAATGTGTCTACTGACCATCTGCTAAAATGATGGCATCACTTTTGGCAGTAATGATCTCACTTTATGAGAAGAATAGTTTAATATCCACATTAAAGAAGACCAGTCAATACCTCTCTGCAGTAATAAAAAAAAAATCTTAAAATGTTCATATCTCTATGTAAAAATAGAAAGTAGGAGAAAAAACTTATTTGAGGATGGAGAGGCAATGAGGTTAATTCTTCAGGTTTTATTGAGGTATACAGAAAAACAATTGACTAAAAAATAATTCCCAAGTGCCACTTTTTAAATAATTTTAAAGTTATGTTTTCTTTAGCAATTCACCAAAAGAATTTACTTTTATTAATCATATAAATAAATAAATGCACACACTCGCAGGCAGAGAAATAGAATATGAGAGAGAGTGTTTCTGTGTCAAAAGCATTCTTTCGAGCTCAACACACTTTAGGTTAACCATTTTTAAATTTTCATTCTGCCCTCCCTCTCGCTACACATAAATACACTTTGTGGCCCTAAAATCATGTGATTCTTTGCCCATACTAAACTGACTGAAGGAGCCCACCTTTCCTATCAGAAGAGAAGCTGGTGCAAAATTCTGTGTCTTTTTTTTGTACATTAAAAATGAATTGAAATAGGAGAAGATGACCCAACTAAAAACTAAACCCACATAGACTTTGAGAAAGCTTGTAATCACTATATACATTAATAGACATTTGCATTTTTGTGTCTACATGTTAATGATAATTGAAATTATTTCCACTTTGAGAGATTCCTATGAGCAACTCAATCAACAAATGGAAGATACTGTCTAATAAATAAAACACATAAAACGTTACATTCTGAAGAGATTCCCTTTAATTCTTCACTGTAATTAAGAACTTAAGTAACTAATGATGGCAGTGCCTTTATGACAAAACAAAATCATGAGCTCCACGCTATAAAGCTGTCTGTCTGTATGAGATGGATGGAACGAAGCTCCACAGAATCTTAAGAACCAATGTTTTGCATGTAAGAAGAAGATGAATGGGGGCAGTAGAGGCAGAATTCTATGAACTGGAATGTTGTGTCTTCCCAACACGTATATCTTGAAACCTAATCCCCAGTGTGATGGCATTTGGAGGTGAGGTCTTTGGGAACGATTAGGTCATGAAGGTGGAGGCCTCATGAAGGCGATCAGCGTCTTAATAAAAGAAACTCCAGAGAGCTCACTCGCATCTTTCACTGTGTGAGGACACAGGGAGAAAATGGTCATCTATGAACTGAGTAGCCTCACCAGACACCAAATCTGCCAGCACCTCGATCTCGGATTTCCCAGCCTCCTGAACCATGAGAAACAGAAATCTGTTGCATATATGCCACCCTTTCTATGGCAGTTTGTTACAGCAGCTCGAACAGACTAAGGAAAAAGAACAGGTTAAATACACTATTGGAAGTAATAACTGATAACTACTGAAATGGTAGGTATTGATGAACACCTGTAAGTGAGAATAAAATAAATGAATACAGTAAAGGTAAGTCTTCCAGATCTATCCTCCCAGCCCTCTCACTTTCACTTCTTCAAACGTACAACTTCTGGCCAGGCGCAGTGGCTCATGCCCATAATCCCAGCACTTTGGGAGGCTGAGGCAGGTGGATCACTTGAGGCTGGGAGTTCAAGACCAGCCTGACCAACATGGAGAAACTCTGTCTCTACTAAAAATATAAAATTAGCCAGGTGTGATGGTGCATGCCTGATGCCTGTAATCCCAGCTACTCATGAGGCTGAGGCCAGAGAATTGCTTGAACCCGGGAGGCGGAGGTTGCAGTGAACCAAGATCACACCATCACACTCCAGCCTGGGGAACAAGAGCTAAACTCTGTCTCAAAAAAAAAGTACAGTTTGCAACTGCAACTTGTGTTTGTCTGTCATTTTTGTTCCAGAGGAAGAGGCATTTGTCTCCTTCCTCAACTTAAATTATTTCCTATTATCCTTGGGATAATCTAAGCTTCCATTCTGTTTTTTTTTTCTTTTTTCTTTTCTTTTTTTTTTTTTAGACAAGGTCTGGCTCTGTCACCCAGGCTAGAGTGCACTTGCATGAACACAGGTCACTGCAACCTCAACGTCTCTTGGACCCAAGGAATCCTCCTACCTCCGCCCCCAGAGTAGCTAGGACTACAGGTGTGCACTACCAAGCCTGGCTAATTTTTCTATTTTTTTTGTAGAGATGGGGTTTTGCCATGTTGCACAGGCTGGTCTTGATCACCTGAGCTCAAGTGAACCACCTGCCTTGGCCTCCCAAAGTGCTAAGATTACAGGCATCAGCCACTGAGCCCAACCTCATTCTTCTAATACCAAAAATATACCAAGATTCCTAAGGAACTTATTCTTTTTCCAGGTTTTCCATCTCTTTGGCATTTGCATATGTTCAGGTTACACATGTAATTAAAACAAAACAAAACCAGTAAAATACAGTACAGCTGGCCTTCCATATCCATGGGTTTCACATTTGTGGATTCAATCAGTTGCAGATTGAAAATATTCAGAAAAACTAAAAATTCCATAAAGTTCCAAAATGCAAAACTTGAATTGTCTTATACTGAATACTATACTAAATCCACAAAATGATGTGTAGGAGTTGTATTACGTATTACAAGTAATCATGTAAAGTGTACTGTATAATATGTGGAGGTTATATTAATATATTACACCATTTTATAGCAGGGATGTGAGCATTCTCAGATTTTGGTATTGATGGGAGTTACAGATCCCAAATGATGACTATATTGCCTTAATGCCCTGCTGTTCTTCTTTCAAGTTTCTTAAACACAGAGTTGCTTCTCATTGTTAATACATCTTCATGGACCATTCACTTAGTAACTCCAATGGCTTCTATTCTTAATTTTTATACATTAAATTAAAATTAGGCTGGACACAGTGGCTCACACCTGTAATTCCAGCACTTTGAGAGGCCAAGGCAGGTGGATCACTTGAGGCCAGGAGTTTGAGACCAGCCTGGCCAATATGGTGAAACCCCGTCCCTACTAAAAATATAAAAATTAGCCGGGTATGGTGATGCGTGCCTGTAATCTCAGCTACTAGGGAGGTTAAAGCAGGAGAATCACTTGAGTCCAGGAGGCAGAGGTTGCAGTGAGCTGAGACTGTGCCACTGTACTCCAGCCTGGGCAACAGAGTGAGAATCCATCTCAAAAAGACTAATTGATTAATTAAAATTACTTTTCTTATGGTACCTACTGACATCCTAATTGCAAACTCCAAAAGATAATTTTCAATCCTTATTTACTTGACCTTTCCGCAGAACCAGACATAGTTGATCACCTCTCCCTCCAAAACTCTCTGCTCTTCTGGTAATCTGACTTACCATAATTCATTTATAAACTAAGATCATGAACTGTATCTCTAAATACATATTATTCATCTATATTAAAGCAATAAAGAGAAAACTCAAATCAAAGATACATGAAACTTAAAACCTCATCCTTCTCATCTTTCCCTGAAGTACCAATCATCTCTACCTTCAACTAATCCCAATCTCCAATCTTGATCTCATAAATATCCAATTTTATAAATTCTTACTAGAATTCACCATCTCCAGTTTTGATTCTCTCTTTTCCACAAAATTCCTGAATATCATACATAAAATGCAGGCTCTAATTCCTTAGTTGGTTCCCTGTCCTCTAAAGAGCAATGCCATGCATTTAATGAACTTTGTAAAAGGTCTACCACATGCCAGTTACCTTGCTACATGTTATATAAACAAGACTCTCCTAACCTGGGAATCATGAACATTTAAATGACGGTATGGGCAGCAAAACTAGGACAGGTAGAGTATAGACATGGAGGGTGGAGTCAGAGAAGTAATAGTTAAGACTGTGAGATTAAATGCTTCTGTATTCAGTCTTAAATGATGAGCAAGAATGAACCAGTTAAAGAAGAGGGTAGGAAGTGGGCACGGTGGCTCGCACCTGTAATCTCAGCACTATAGGAGGCTAACGTGGGTGGATTGCTTGAGCCCAGAAGTTTGAGACCAGTGTGGGTAACATGGCAAAACATCATCTCTACAAAAAATATTTTAAAAATTAGCTGGGAATGGTGGCCAGCTATTTTTGTCTGGTAGTCCCAGATACTAGGAAGGCTGAGGTGGGAGGATGGCTTGAGCCTGGTACGTCAAGGGTGCAATGAGTGGAGATCCTGCCACTGCACTCTAGCCTCAGCGACAGGGAGAGACCCTGTTTCAAAAAGTAATGGAAGGAAGGATGCAAGGAAGCAAGGAAGAAGGAAGGAGGGAGGAAAGGAGGGAGGGACGGAGAAGGGAGGGAGGAACAGAAAAAAGAGAAGAGGTCAAGGAAGTGAGGGTACAAAAAAGAGAATGCAAAAGATGAAACTGAAAACTGAAGAGTAAGCTTTCCATACCCAGCAAAAGACCTTGTATTTTCTCTACTAGATTGATGGTTCTCAAATCGTATCATGCACATAAATCATTTGGGGTGTTTCTTCAAAATACTGATCTAAGACCCACCCATAGAGGTTCTATTTCATCAGATCAGTATCCATACCAAGGAATTCACATTTTTTAAATTGACCATGGGTGGCTTTGATATTGAGATACCACGAATTCTACAAAATGCTCCTAGAAATACTAGGGAGTCATGAGAAGTTTCTCAGCAAGGAGCAAGCATGTGTAAAGGTCAGATTGGCTTTTAATGAAGCTCCCTAGAAATCATGTGAAGGATTCATATGAAGAGGGTAAGTCTAAATCAGGGATACCAGCAGGAACACTGAGGGAGACCAGGAAAGAATGACTAACTCAAGTAATGCCAGCAAGGATGGTCAGAGACTACATGACATAAATCAACGGCAAATGAAATAGGAAGAAGTTGGAGAACAACTCCTATTTCTTATATATTGGTAGTGAGAGAGAGAGCAGGGCAATAGTCAGGCATCTATTTTATTTTATTTTTTTCACTTTTTATTTTTTTGAGACAGAGTCTAACTCTGTTGTCCAAGCTGGAGTACCAGTGGTGCGATCTCGGCTCTCTGCAACCTCCACCTCCTGGGCTCAAGTGATCTTGTGCCTCAGCCTCCTGAGGAGCTAGGTGCACCAACACCTTGGGCTGCTTTTTATATTTTCAGTAGAGACAGGGTTTTGCCATGTTGGCCAGGCTGGTCTCGAATTCCTTGCCTTAAGTGATCCGCCTACCTCAGCCCCCTAAAGTTTTGGGATTACAGGCGGGAGCCATGGCACCCAGCCAGGTATGTGGTTATGGTATAACACATCTAGCTTTGAGCATGCTATACTGACAGCAATGCCAGGATAAGGGTAGTAGGACAGAAGAATCTGACATTCAAGGGAGCAGGATAGGTTGCGTTGAAGTGAATGATTTTGGAGTCCTCACCGTAAAGATGAGTAACAAAGACTATATAGTATATGCTCATACAGGAAATCCAAAAACCTATCGTGCTATGTAGAATATACTTCATGGTCTGACTCCTATTTCTTAAACTTACTTTTTAACTGCTGTCTACTACATATCTTGTTATAAAATATATTTGTGATTTTTGTCATCAAATATTTGAAACTAAAAGAGTAGCTCAGAAAAGATTCTAATAAACACTGGTATCTACTACCCAGATTTAATGAATCTTACTTAATATTCTGTCAAATTTGCTTCAGAATTTTTAAAAGAAACTAACCTTATAGTCACAGTTGAAGACCTTGTTTCCTTTCACAATCCTGTATCCCTCCTCAGAGGTAACTTTTATCTTGAATCTGGTTTTAATCATTTATTGCATGTTTTTATATTAACCCTGACATGTATATTCAAAAACAATATATCTTATTGCTTTCCATGTTTCCACACTTTACATAAATTCTATGAAAGTATAAGAATCACATGCAATTTACTTTTTAAAAACTTTAATATTATGTTTACCTCATGTAAAAAGTAATTAAAATATTTTTAGCATTGCTGAATAGTATTTTCTATGAGTAAACCACGGTTTACTCATACAATTTCCTATTGATGAACTGGTGGTTAACTACTCATTGCATTCTATACCCCAGCCAAACCAACCAGGGGTGGAACCTGAATACTCATGTGGCACAGATGGTTACCTTTGGTTCATTTGATCGCTCTGCCTGAAATATTATTCCTAGCATTAGCACATTAGCATTCAATATTTCTTCCTTTTTTGGGTCCCTGTTAAATTCTTGATCTTCAACTATGCAGAGCAAAGAAATAAGCACTTGGTAATTACTTACTGGATAAATAAAATATCTATCTCTTCAAAATCAATTGATAGAGCCCCTACTATGTTTCAGTTTGTAGAGTAACATAAAAGTAGTGTCAAATAAATCCTACCCTCATGACACTAATAATGAAGAGAGAGAACATCAAAATTAATAAGGACGAAAAATTGTGTGTGTGCATCTGTGTGTGTGTGTGTGTGTGTGTGTAAACTAGATCATATATGTATTACAGTGTGAAAAGCGCAGTTACTCAAATCTTAATTTTGTAGTGACATGAAATATTAAATCTACATACAAATACAGAGTATGATTATGAAATAAAATATAGAACAAATTAAACAATAACATTTTATAACAAAATGAACAAATGAATAAAATATGTATGTATACATTTAAGTCCTAATGGGAAAACATGCACTTAATGACAACAATAACTAGAAGACCAAATTAAGCAAAGGTGATAGAAGAAAGAGCTGACCACAAGGATTTATAATGTTCCAAGATTGCAAAATTAAGTGCTTCTCTCCCTCTAGACTTATTACAAATATCACACAGTAGCAAATAACACAGCAGATGTTTTCCCCTATAAAAATTAGAAAAAAAAAAGATTTAAAATTTAAAATTAAAAAATAACACATGGCAAGTTCAGAATAGATATTAATAATAAAAGTGATCCAATAATTAATGAAATCTGACTAATGAAACTAAAATAAGATAAACATGGCAATTCAAGACAATATACCTGCCAATGAAATAATCAGAAACAGAAAGAAATCCAAAAGCAGTGTGCCTTCCCAAATACCAGCCAATAGACTACACAATTCATTTCTGTAAAACAAGTAATTCTGTAGACTCTCTTGAAATTATGTACACATAATTTCAAGCTTAATTTTAAAATATAGCACAGTATAGGAAGACAAACCATTACCTACAGTTTGGCAGGTGGAGTAAAGGAAGCAAGACTCTAGACTAAAACATCATGACAGAGCTATATTAAAAGCCAATTTTCATCTCACTAGTGTGATTTAATGTTCAAAGTGATACATGTCTTTTGGAATGCTGACTCAGTAATGCCTTGTTAGTATCCAACCAGGTGACCTGTAAATTTAAAACTACCTAAAATGTAATTAATTGATTTTGTAAATGAAACTGGGCCTAAGTACCATATTCTCGCAATGATGTTACAGCATACAATTTACAGAAAAATTGGATTAAATTGGAATTAAAATAGGATAGGAGAAATAAGACAGTATCAGTGAATTTTTAATTGGACAGAAAACTGAGTTCCTTATCAATTGACTTGGATTTTCATCTCTTTGGTGCCCTAATTTACCAGGCAAAATAATGGATAAAAGCTGGAAAAAGGAAAGAGATATAATTAAAAGCCTTTTATGGTCAGTCATTAATACTTCAGGCAAATCATTTAATTTTATTGTGCTTCTAACACCTCTAAAACAGTGCTAATTATAACTAAATCCACTCTAAAATCATTGTGAACATTAAATAAAATAACACCTGGGAAGTGTCCAGCACTTATTTCTCTTGTGCACAGAAATTTATCTTTTATGTAATAAAAATAGCCACCATTTCTCCATTGCTCGAAACACTAGTTCCTTCACTTATAAGATCCAAATAAGAATGATTAATTGGCCAGGCACAGTGGCTCACACCTGTAATCCCAACACTTTGGGAGGCCGAGGTGGGGTATATCACCTGAGGTCAAGAGTTCGAGACTAGCTTAACATAGAGAAAACCCGTCTCTACTAAAAAAAAATAACAAAGTTAGCTGGATGTGGTGGCAAGTGCCTGTAATCCCAGCTACTCAGAAGGCTGAGGCAGGAGAATTGCTTGAACCTAGGAGGCGGAGGTTGTGGTGGGCTGAGATCAAGCCATTGCACTTCAGCCTGGGCAACAAGAGCAAAACCCTGTCTAAAAAACAAAACAAAAAAAAAGAATGAATAATCTTTATTATTATACCTTAATAGATATAAACAAATTTAAGAGAATTTCACACCAGGGTATATATTTGTGCATGTGTTTTAGTTATTTCAACTAGCTATTCTCACCTGAAGCTCAAATGCTGTCTCCTCAGCAAAGCCTTCTCAGGCTGGTAAAATAGTACCTGCCAACCAGTGAATCTAGGTTCTCTAACCCTTTATTCTTGCTTTATTTTTGTTTTTGGCACTCATTACCAACCGACATATAAATGTTTACTAACTGTCTATCCCCACTGCAATGTAAGGCTCAATGAGAATAGAGAATTGATATTTTGGTCACTGCTGAATTGCTGGCATATAATATTTGCCCAAAAAATATTTCTTGTTAAAAAGAAAATTACCCGGAGATCATCTCTTAAAAAGATTATCTTTAGAGCAAATGGAACAGTTGCCTAAATTCCCATATCTTAGCAGTACACTGGACACTATGGGATTGGTAAAACCAGATTCTGTGCCTCTTTTGCACATCAGGAAAATACAAAAATGATCAAGACGCTGGAGCTGGCATCATCTTGGGATAGGCTTAGACCAAGAAATAAATACTAATTTCAAATATAACCTTCAAGCTTTACTGAATGAATTAATCATAATTTCTTAGCAAATAAAAGCTTGGCAATCGGAGAGCACCTACTGAATAATGACACCATATTTCGAATGTCCATTACACTACAGACACTCTTTTAGATGTTTTATATTCATGACTTTACTGAATCCTCAATAAAAGCCTCATCGTGACCACAATATCACTTTTGTATTCTATGTGCCAATTTGCTAAGATATTTCATATAATTATTTATTTTTTCCCAAAGATGAGATAGCTACTCATAATGTGCAATGTGTAAACTGAAATCATGACTCAAAGATATTAATAAAATTTACTCAAATAAGATAGATTGAAATGTTAGAGCTAGAATGCATACCCAAGCCTATGATTTCAAAGCTTTGCATTCTGTCTAAAATACATTTCTGATCAACTTTTTCCAAACTATCGAGCAACTCAACCTGGAATAAAAATATGTATCCAGTTCTCTCTCCTGTCAACCATTCAGAATATCTGCTTCCAATCTCTGTTTCATTCTCGAAGAAATACTATTTGCCCAGATACCAAAGTACATCTATCTAGAGTTTGAAGAGCTCAGCTTTATCTTAATTACATTAGAAAGATTATGCTGTATGACCTAAGGGCCTACATCTGCACGCAAGGCCCACATTCTGTATCTGAAACAATAAAGGAACATAATTGCCATATACGATATTGCATTTAATATATTGCAGATATATCACCTCAAAAATACATCCTCGCTCTGCTTATAAGCCTATTACATAAAGTGTCAGTGACCATAATTAACACATGAAACCCAGTATTATTAAAAGACTCTTTGTCACATACTTGTGTAAGTATACAGAGACATACATTTATAATAATGTACATATGCATATGCTTATGTATATATGTTATATAAATATAACACACATTTTACATATTAGCCCTTTGACGTTATCAGAAATTTTCAAAACAAATAAGCATATTTTAAAAACAAGATTAAATAGGTTTAGATTTTAAAAACAAGTATATTTAATAAGTTCAGTGTACCCAAACAATTAAATGCAAATCATTTAAAAATACTGCTTGCTCAGGCTTCCTTATGTCCTAAATTTTGAATATGACAAATTTAAGCTTTCTCTGCCCTTTTTTCCATTTCAATTATATCCATTGTTAAATACAGTAAATTCAATTTCTATTTAATTGCTTAAAATTATTGAATATTTACAGCTCATTTTGAGGAGTGGTTTGGCTTATCCTTTTATGTAGTGTAAAGTAGGAATAATCACTTTCTGTCTTCGATTTACTATATTTTTATAATCACTTGTAAAACATGTGATACAATGGGATGTAAAACTGTAATTTTAAGACTAGACAGATGAGTAATAGGCGTTGACTTCCTGGTTTTTCACTACATTGTAATTAAGAATTCTTGGAAGGTAGCTTAGGGGAACAGTTTTTAAAAAGATTTATGATGTACTTTTTAAAATCTTGAGCATGGACAAAGGTTTAGCTTTGAAGTTTTGGGATATAATTACAACGTAAATAGACTTCTGGTTCATATTGCTCCTAAAAGAGCATTTCCTCTTTGCAGACTTAGGTTTCTGGCTACTCTAGTCATTGTTCTGAGAGAGTAAGAACAACAATTAATAAAAGTTAAATGTTAATCATACTTCCCCTTAATTTCTAGGATAATATTTGATATGCTTTAATTTTATACTCACTTCCAAAGAAAATCTAACTGGTAATAAGAAGCCTGGCTTACGCTGGGATCTCAGTGCTGTCCCTTCCATTTCACCTTGCATGGATAAACTGATAAAATAATGTGGATGCGGTGAAAACATGTTTTATAACAGAAATTAAGTCTTTGTTGCAGAAAAAAAATGTACTTCTGTCTAATAAACAAATAACAATCTTCTGTTTATGAACTGTATTTATTTTACTCAGAACATGTACATACTTGGAGCCCAGTATCTTAGATTAGGAAAATATACCACCACCATGACTTAAAAATAAAAATGGACCAAAAAGAGATTACTAATAGACTTTTAAAGAGATGTTTAAAATGCATGCTTTGTTAAGTAACACCTGTCTTTAATATCTTTGTAATGTAAAAAATAAAACCACTTTTTTATACATGTTGATTTTTTCGCCAGATTTTAGGTTAGCACCAAATTCTAATCATAAAACACACATTTGCTAATAAATGAGTGAGATTACATAATACAAAATGTATGCCAAAAATGCAAACAAAAGAAAATCCAAGGATACTTAAAGTTTACTTTAGCAATCTATACCTGGAGAAATGAAACATAAAGGTTTAGGGGTTTTATCTCTTAAGATGAATGATAGAAAGATTTTTTTCTTCTCACTTTGCATCTTTTAATTGACCTCAATGTCTAGAGACACTGAGGGCCCCCATTCACTAGTTGCCACGGTTGAAAAGAATCTTCGAGGGAGTTGGGATCTTCAGACTTGCACGTGAAATCTCAGTCAGTGGGTGGAGCTCTGCCAGGTCTCTTTGGGTGTGGGCATCTCAAGACAGATATAGTGGTTACCTATAAGCAGGCGCGTGCTAGGCTTTCCTGGCGGTGATCAGGGCTCCTTAACCTGGGCTCCATGGCCCTAACCTCTTGGAGTGAGGCTCTATGCTGGCTGGGGCTTCTGTGTACTGAAGTAGGTGCCCCCCACTCTAGGTTACCAAACATGTCCAGTCCTTCCTACTGTCACCTCCAGTGTTGTAAAAAAGCAGCAGCTTTCCTTTATATCTCATTTACAAAACAAAGCTTAGCTTTAAGGCAATAATAAAATATTAATAGATCAATAATAAAATATTGAGATTTATGGTGCATTATCACACTATTCTGATTACCTAGAGTAGGTGGTGTCAATATATAATACTTCATCAAAGGCAATTTACTAGATAACTTATCTCCTTTATTTATCCTCATTTGTGTAAATAAATAAATAAATATGCCAATCTAGAAATGCCAAATTAGAATTCGAATATTTATATAAATGATAATAGCTGCCAATTAGTAAAGCAGAAGTGTGGCATTTTTTCCCTATTCTAAGTAATCCAAAGAACAAAACTGATTGGCACCAAGAAATTGTCATCACCACATTGGTCAAAATAACCTATGTCGCAAAATGTTAGAACTGTGATGCTATCCTTCCTCTGCTTCTGCAAACACCAATCCTTTGAAAGGCCTCTTTCCCATCCAGGAGTTCTGTGTTGACTTCTGGCTACCTAAATCTACCTTACATTTAACTATTCCCATGCAAGCCAGTTATCTCTTAACAGGACTTGTACTTGAAATTACAGTTCAATAGACTCACATGACAATCAGACAAGTACAAGAGTATTATTCAAAATAACCAAAAAGTTGGAAATAATCCAATGTCCATCAACTAATGGATGGTTGAACACAATGTGGTATATTTATACAAGAAAATATTATTCAGCCACAAAAAGGAAGGAAACACAGATATATGCAACAAATAAGGAACTTGGAAATTATGCTAAGGGAAAGGAGTAGTCACAAAAGACCACACATATATGATTTCATGCATGTAAAATGTACAGAATAGGCAATCTCTACAAAGTAAATCAGTATTTGCTTAGAGAATAAGGAATATGGGGGAATAAATATCAACATTTGAGAGAATAAGGAGGTGACACCTAAAGAGTATTAGTTACTTTTTGAGGTAACGAAAATATTCTGAGTTAGAGAAGAGAAAAATATTCTAAAGTTGCATAACTGTTAATATACTAAAAGCAATGTAATCGGATACTTTAAATAGGTAATTTTATGGTATATGAATTATATCTCAATAAAGATGTTATTAAGACAAGAAATTCCTAAAATAAAGTGAAATTTACTTTTTATAAAAAGCACTTCCTACCGGGCGCAGTGGCTCACGCCTGTAATCCCAGCACGTTGGGAGGCCGAGATGGGTGGATCACAAAGTCAAGAGATCGAGACCATCCCGGCCAACATGGTGAAACCTCATCTGTACTAAAAATACAAAAAAAAAAAAAAAAAAAAATTAGCCGGGCGTGGAGGCACATGCCTGTGATCCCAGCTACTCGGAAGACGGAGGCAGAAGAATCCCTTGAACCCGGAAGGCGAAGGTTGTAGTGAGCCGAGATTGTGCCACTGCACTCCAGCCTGGCGACAGAGGAAGACTCCATCTAAAAAAAAAAAAAGCACTTCCACAAGTTCATCTAACTAAACTTCTCCAAAGTTAGGGCAAACAGAATTCTCTCTTAGCATTGCAAATATTATGGCCAGAAAATAAAATTCTGAGGAAAACATAACCAAACAAGTGAGCCAGAAATACAAACATGTTTGGCAGAGTGTAATTTATATCTATATAATTATAAGTACATGTCACTCCGTGAACTACTACTATATTTTCCCGGAAAACTGTTTATGAAACAAAGGTAAACAGGACAGATATAAAACATTAGATATAATATGATCTCATGTATACACACGTGTGTTTCCATAAATATCCACATACAAATATATTCCAATGTTAACAGTAGTTGTCTTTGAACAATAGAATTATCACTGATTTTCTTTTACTATGTTTTTGATTATTGCAGTGGGCTGAACAGTATTCCCTCAAAGATATATGTCCAAGTCCTAACCCCCTAAACCTGTGAAACTGAATTTATTTGGAAATAATGTTTTTTTCGGATTCTTAAGTCATGGGATAAGAGGATCTTGGCTTTACATTGTACCCTAAATCCAATATCTGGTGCCCTTATAAGACAAAGGAGAGGGAAATTTGACATGCAGAGCCACAGGGGGAAAATCATGAGAAAACAAAAGTAGAAACTGGAATGACCAATCTACAAGCCAAGGAATGGCAAAGATTAATCACAACTTCCAAAGGCTTAGAGACAGTCATAAACAAATTTTTCCTCAAACTGTGCAGACAGAGCACACCCTGCAGACACCTTGATTTTAGATTTCTGGTATTCTGAACTATGAATTGATTTTTCATTGTTTTTGGCCTCCCTGTTTGGGGCAGTTTGTTACCACAGCCCTAGAAAATAGTTATATTTTATGTTTTTTAACTTTTTAAAATTCTAAAATGATTGTAGACTCATAAAGTTGCAAAAATTGTACACAGTGTCCCTTAAACCCTTCATGTCTTCTGCTAATGTTGACATGTTACATGACTGTAGTACAATATCATTACATGATGTAGAAAATCTCATGCTACATTTATCAATAACTGCTCTTTTTTATTGCTGAGCAATATTCCACTGTGCAGATGTACCAGTTTGTTTAACAGTTCACTACTTGAAAGCCATTTAGGCTCTTTTCTAGTTTGTAGCTTTTACAAATAAATCTGCTATGAAAATTTAAATACAGATTTTGTGAGAATATAGCTTTCACTCACCTGAAATAAATGCTCGAGTGTAACTTCTGAATCATATGATAAACGCATATTCACTTTTACAAAAAATTGCCAAATTACTCCGCAAAATGGGTGTAGCATTTTACATTCCACCAGCAATGTATGGGAGATCCAGTTTCTCCACAACCTCACCAGTATTTGACATCGCTACAATTTTTCTTTGTTCTAGCCATTCTAATAGGTGTGTGGTGCTATCTCATTGTGGTTTTTAAATTGCATTTACCTAATGGCAAGTGATGCTTATCATCTTTTCATGTGCTTATTTGGTATTTGTATATCCCTTTTCTGTGTAACGTCTGTTCATGTCTTTTGTCCATTTTCTAATTAGATTGTTCATGTTTTTACAGTTGAGTTCTGAGAGTCCTTTATATATCATACACACAAATCCTTTGTCAGATATGTAGTTTGTAAATATTTTCTCTAAATCCATAGCTTGTCCTTTCATCCTCTTAACAAGGTGTTTTTCACAGCAAAAGTTTTATTTTGATGAAGCCAAATCATTCCTTTTGTGGGGTGTGCTTTTTGGGATCATATCTAAGTACTGTTTGCCTAGCCCTAAATATTTTCTAAATTTTTATGAGAGGGTTTCATGAGAAAAATTGCACTTGCATGTTAATGAGTGACATTCAAGGAAAAAATTGCATTTTTAAGGAACCTTAAATTTATTACATCTCACTTAAATACTTATGCTTTATTCGAAAATCTCTTACATCCATTTTACCATACATATGTATTCCATACATAAAAGTCTCATATAGAGAATATCATATGCTTTTATTCTTTTGTTGTGAAACAGAGACAAATTCCCCCTATTCTTTGACTACACTGAACTATTTTTCTTCTGTTTCCAGAAGAAATAGGGTCATAAAATTAATACTGTATTTTGATATATTACGATGAATGCTGTAGATAATGATACTATAGTAACAGTAATAATAGTTAAAAGTCATTCAAAGCTTATTGTATATACTAGATTTTATGCTTTATGTATTATTTGCATTCATTTATTAAATCTTAAGTGAAGAAAAAACCCTCAAAGTATTGTATTATTATTCTCATTTTATAGATGAAAATTCTGAGGAATACAGAAGTTAAATAACCTGGTCAAGTGACAGAGCTAGTAAGTGGTAGAGATAAGACATAAAATCATTTGTTTGATTCCAGAATTAAACCCTTAACCACAACAAAGCTAATTAATCTGTAAACACATGTAAATAGTGGAGTGATAAGGCAGATGAAATATTAAAAATAAGTCTACATAATTAATGCACATGCATTAGTAAGCAAAAGTTACATGTCCTATGTGGAGATATGTTTATGACTTACCTATGATAGGATGATGACTGGAGAGCTAAGTTATTATTGTTAAATGACAAATATCTAATTTTTTTGGCAGAAATTAGTGGCTTTGGTCAAAGTTTCAACATTTACAAAACAGAAACTAGAGTATGAGTCTGAGAGACTAAAGAGAGTTTTCTTAGACAGACAAAGAATAAAGGAAACTGAGAGCAAATTTAGTTTAGAACTTAGACAATGATTTTTTTCTGGAGGTCAGGAAAAAATACACTAGTACAAAAACGGTATTCACGTCTTAGAGGTCTGGATCAATCAAGATTGAACAAAGGAAACCCTAAAATTATATTCAAAATAGAAAGTAGCTGGATACCTCATATATTGCATTTGGCTGAGATGACCATCTAGAAATAAGCTGGTAAACTCATGGCCAGAAATATTGTCTGTTTCAAAACTGCATCTACTGTATCTAAGAACTCAGTTCCTGGTACATTACATGCTCAAATCCTCAAATGCTTATAAATCCTTCACCTTTGATTATTTGGAAGTGGTCAGGGTACTTGAGGCAGATGTCCTTAGAAAACTTTCCTGACTGCTTACTTCCCTGCCTCCCACTTCCTCTGTCTTTTCTTTTCTTTCTTCTTTCTTGCAGGTGACAAAATAACATGGAGAAATGTATGCGGAGGGAAAAGCCACACAAGTATCCCTAAGTTCTGAAAATGGCAGTATTATAGAAGCCCACCATGAATTAACTGAGTTTCCTAAGTCTACTTGAGACAATACAATTTAAATCAAATGAATCATCATAATATTAAGGGGAAAAATGGGAACATAAAAAATATGTAGTTATACTTTAAATATTATATAAATATTTACATTTTTCTCTACCTTGCAAGTAGTCAGATTTTGGATGTCCTTCAGGGTAGAATGCTACAGAGACTACTCAGAATTTTTAATTATAGACTATAAAATAAAAGGAATGCTGCCAAAATAGTTGGAGGGGTTAAAAAAATCTTTTAAGAGGTATCTTTCCCTTCATTTTTAAAGATTACAGTCTTTTAAGACATAACCCACATCCATTCTTATATTATGGACACAAGCTTCCAGTTCAGAGGCTGTCTCTCATGACCCACTAACAGGAAAACCCAGATGTAATGTGCAGGTTAAAAATGTTTGGCTCTTAAAAGCTGATCTCTTTTTGCCCCCGCCTTCTTCAAGGAGTGAATGACATCCTGAAAGAGTTTATACATACCCTGGGCATCAACTATCACTAATACATTAAAAAAACCATCTCCAGTACTATTCCTTATCTCCAACCTTCACTTAAACAGCAGACTATTTCTAACAAAAATTTCTAGATCTTGTGAAATGTGATACACAAAATGGTGTCATGGTGGTACAGGGCTCTAAAATGGAGATGGGAAGCCCTTCTAATGACGACTGCCTACGTGACCTACAAACTTGTAGAAATATTTTAAAAACAAAAACAAAAACAGGAACCGAACCTTTGTACCGGGCCAAACTGCAATGACTACAGTATCCGGCAAAACAGCTGAATTTTGCAAGTGGTGCAACTTGAAGAGTGACAACCGATGAATTACGGAATCACATACTAAGCCAGTGGCTTCTACCAAAAATAATTCTTTCAAAACAACTTGTGCATTCACCTTTAGCTGGCTTTAAAAAGCCTCTATTCCCCTCCCTCTCTTCAGAACACAATTTGGCTTCTCACCAAATCTGTCTCCTGAATTAGAATTCCTAAGACCCCAATAAACACCTTGTCTTACTACTTTTCTGTCTGGTCTTTTGCTTCTTCTTAGTTGAGATTAAGTGGTGTCAAAAGTGGGATATGAAATGCCTCTTCTCTGTGTTCCAGAGCCACAGCAGATTTAGGAATGGTACCTGCAGGAACCCCTAGTGTTCCAACACCTCTCTAATGGCCCTGGGCCCTGCTGGTGGGTCCTCTCCCCTAAACCTCTCGCCTTGGTTGAGGTTCAGGCCTTTACCAGGTGTCTTTTGCGGCTGTCTGTTGACGAAGGGATTTTTCCCTTCTCAGTGAATACTCATGGGGACTTCTACTTCTAAGGGTATTAGGTGCTGAGTCATCCCCTTATAGAACCCCTGCTGGTTTCATGCACAAAAATTATGGTGTGTTATCCTGTAAATTTCTTTTTTGATGGAAAAACATCATTAAAAGTGATCTGGAATTACAATGGCCAATTAATTGGAGATTTTTGATCTTCTAAAACTTGCTTTCCTCTGCACGCAATCAGGACTGAAAAGAAAGATTAAACAGCCTGGGTGAATACTCTAGGACTCTAGGGAGTAACAATGCCAAATTAGCTCAAAGACTCTCTATAAGCCAGGAGACCTCAGAAGTTTCTAGAAGAAAAACCAGAACCAAGTGTACTTCTATCTGCCTGTCCTTCTGTGTTGCCTCCTTCTCCTATCCCTACCTCTTCCATCCCACTGCAATACATGGCACCCTCTTGCTTACTGCCTATAAACCCTTCTGGATCTGAACTTCAATTTTTTGGTGAACCCCTTAGTGAATCTCCTCCAGTCGTCTCAACCTTACATAAACTGAATGAAAAGGGTTCTGAATATTCTGTTACTTATACTCCCTGGACTAAAACAGAACTCAGGGCTATTGCCAGAATTATCACTGATCCCTTAACTGATCCTGTCAGATACACCAAAGAATTCAACCTACTTACTAAAACCTACCTGCCAGGTTACTCTAATCTTTACCAGTTGATCCATGTGTTAGTAGCCGAAAGCCATGTTCAAATGTGGTTAAGTAAAGCAAGCTGGCATCATGTTTTACATGCCCCATGGGAAGAAATGAAAACAAAACCTGGAGATTTCTAAAAGGCTCAAAATTAGCCAGAGAATTACATGCTGAGATTGCTGAAGTATTTCCAAAACTATAGACTGAAAAAAGGTTCAACAACACACTAAGAACCTGAGGAACCAGTCTATAAACACTATGTCAGATTGGGGAAGGTCTCTTTACAAGACCCAGGCTTGGATAAAAACAACTATCAAACTTCCCCTCTGTTTATTTCTACCTTTGTTAATAGTTTAGAGGAATAAGTTAGCATCCTAACAAAAAAAAATACACAATTAAATTGAGTGACTATAGAAACCTCCAACCTACTGAATTTGGTGTCAAAACTCTCCAAAACCACAAAAAAAATTGGCCAAAAAAATGCTGCTAAAGTCCTAGATTTTCAGATCCAAACTGCAAAAGTTATGAACTACCAAATGTAACAACTAGCATTAAAGGAATCCCAAAACCTTTATAAATCTAAATCTTCTTACCCAACCACACTTTCTATATGTCTTCCTTGATGTAACAACAAAATACCAAGTTTGAGTTTCAAATCAGCCAATGACAGTTTACAGTCTCTCCTCATAGCTTTTTAACTCAGGGAACTCCAAGGTGTTCATCAGTTTCTATTAGTTTCTTAGGCTCCCATCCACTTAACTGGTCAACATTTTCTGGAAGCCCATAAAGCTCACGTGGCTTTCTCTCAAAAGAAGAAAATGCAATTCGCATTGGAAAAAATCACTAAAGAGGGAATCCTCAAGGAACCTACTGAACTCTGTCCCTATATTTTCAGTTCTTGAAAACAACGATGGGGGGCAGGGCGCAGTGGTTCACATCTGTAATCCCACCACTTTGGGAGGCCAAGGCGGGGGGGATCACCTGAGCTCAGTAGCTCGAAACCAGCCTGGCCAACATTGTGAAAATTCATTTCTACTAAAAATAGAAAAATTAGCTGGGCATTGTGGCATGTGCCTATAATCCCAGCTATTCAGGAAGTTGAGGCAGGAGAATCCCTTGAACCTGGGAGGTAGAGGTTGCAGTGAGCCGAGGTCACACCACTGCACTCCAGCCTGGGCAACAAAGTGAGACTCTGTTTTAATAAAAATTAAACACACACACACACACACACACCTTTTATAAGAAAAGCTATAATTCTATCACCAGTTAAGTATTTAAGACAGCTAATTTCTGGACAGTCTTTTGCTTGACAGAAGAAAAGGCTTTTCCTGCCCCCATGACCAAAAGAAAATTCTGTGGTTTCCTGGGATTAGCAGGATACTGTAGACAATGAATTCCAAACTTCTCTGTGATAGCTCAGCCTCTATATTCCCTTCTAAAATGCTGAACACCCCAAACCTCTACAATGGACAAAAGAATCCTACTCTTCTTTTGGGACTATTAAGAATATATAACTGGGGTATCCTAATTATAATCTTCCTTTCTCCTGTTTCATTCATGAACAAAATTCTAAGATCTTAGGGGTTCTTACCCAAAAGCAGAGAGACCATCAGAGGCCTTTAAGATATTTACAGCCAAACAGTTAGATCCTGTTACAAAAGAGCCTCTCACTTTGTATGCAAGCCATCGCAGCCACTGAAAATTTCTTAAAGGCAATTGAAGAGTTAGTTGTGGGCTATCCATTAGTAGTTTCTGTCCTTCACCCTATTAAGGCCTTACTCAACTCTTTTCATACTCAGCATCTCTGCTAGCAGACTCAGTTCTTACAAAACCTTCTAAGGTAACTATTGCTTTCCACAACTCTTTAAATCCAGACACCTTATTTCTTCCTTCTGACAAGATGTCACATACCTTTCTAGCCCCTAGATTGGCACTACAGAAAACCTCCATTCTAAATGCGGAGCTTGTCTGGTTTACTGATGGATCATACCTTCAAAATAAATCAGGGACACATCAAGCTCTTCATGCTGTTGTCTCACTGTCTGAAACAACTGACAGTGGTTCGCTACCCACAGCCGCTTCTGCCCAACAGGCAGAACTTTCTATTCTCTCTGAACACCTGTACTGTCAAGAGGACTGCACTTACCTACACTTACAGCTGCTGAGCCTTTGGGGTGGCACATTATTTTGGTATGCTCTGGAAACAAAGAGGTTTTCTAACCGCTACTGGCCAAAAGATAAAAAACAGCTACTATGTCGTAAAATTACTAAAAACTATCCCAAAATCTAAGTCTTTAAAATCCCAGGATGGTAAACGGATAATAAAGAAGGTAAATTACTTGGCTGACATAACTGCAAAAGCCACAGCTTCTGTGAACCAACTGCCCTTAGCTCAATATCCCCTTAAACTCTCTAATGACCAATTTGATTAAATGAAAAATTGCATCCTCAAAGTGTAACAGATAGCCTCCCAAATTAAAAGAAAAAAAGGAAAACTCCAGGAAGTTTTCATGACCCTAAAACCAAAGTATGGTATGGGCCTAATAAGAGACCAGTCTTGACAGATGGGCTTCGAGGTTGAATTTTAGATAATATTCGTCACTTAACTCACTGGGGAACTGATGAAATGATTCTTTGGGGAAAAATAGCACTAGAAACCTTTCCAAGGATCGCTTTTCACATTTTATCACATATGGCAAGACCGTCCCAAGCACAGCCCTAGAAAACGTATTCAGTTTTATGGGACATTTTTCTTTGCCTTTACGAACTTTTGAGGTATGGCAGATGGACTTTTTCCAGCTACCACTATCTCAAGGATACAAGTTTGTCTTAGTTATTATATGTATGATTTCCCACTGTGTTAAAATCTTTCCCTGTCACAGAGCCACAGCCTTACCAGTAAGTAAAACCTTGTTACAAAAAAATAGTCCCCACATGGGACTCATCCTTGGAACTGAACAGTGACTGAGGCACTCATTTATTTAGACAGATTATAGAATCAGTGTTAGATTTGGCCTATTATACATTTCCATTGTGCCCCCCATCCATTATCTTCTGGGTTTGTAAAATGTTTATTTTGCAAAATCTTTAACAAATTAATTTAATCCAACTTGAACCTCCCTAGTGTACATGAGTTACAGTCAACAGAATAATTTGCTAATATGCAAAGTTTTTAGCTTTCAAACTTCCAGGATGCTAAAGGACAACTTTGTACAGACTATAAATAACAATCTTTTATTTTCATTAGTTGTTCAAGTAAATTCATACTGTAAGCCACTTATCTGTTCCAACATTCAGAAGACTTTCAAATTCTTTTTCAGATCAAATTAAATTACATTAATAAGGAAAAATGATTTTTTTGAATTTTAGATGCATGCTTAAGTGCATTTTGTTTTGGATCTGGATCTATTTAGGTTGGTACAAAAGTAATTATTTAAAAATCATGTTTTATCCTAATCTTAGCATAATTTTAAAAAATCTGAAAACTGAATATAGGAAAATGCATGTGCTTTACATACAGGTGATCCCTAACTTTCCTAAATGACCCTCAAACTCATAAACTGAATTTGAGTAGAGAATTTGGTGATACAGAAATGGGGCAGTCCAAAGATCTCATCTGAAAAGTCTTCTGATACTCCCCACTGAAGACGGAGAGTTATTCAGGGGAACGAAACCACAGAGCCCAAGTGAAGGTCTGGTTCAATTAACTTATATGCATTTTATCCTATTTACCTTCATCATCCTCTTTATCAGACCTGCTTATCAAATTTTCTATACCCATCAAGCAATTGCCTACCTGGGTTTTGTCCAGTACAGAGGATACAAGAAGCTGAGGACCAGAGTGAAGGCTCACCTAGATGTCCTTAGTGTCTCTGGGGATATGGACACAGAAAAGCTGCCTGCTCATGAAGTAACTCACATCCACTATGACTTCCTGGAGTCATTTGGATAGTGACAAGACACTAATAATTTGGACAGTTACCTGTATGAAACATAATAGTACATTCAAAATATTTCAGCACTCTAGGAACAGAGCTGTCCTTATTCACATACAAGTCTGATCCAGTTTGTATATCTGTCCCCCCAAATCTCATGTTGAAATATAATCTCCAATGTTGGAAGTGCGGCCTAGTGGGAGGGATTTGGGTCATGAGGGTGGATCCCTCAGCATGGATTGGTGCCCTCCCTCCAGTAACGAGTGAGTCCTCATTCTGTGAGTTCATGTTAGATCAAAAAGAGCCTGGCACCGCCTCCCCTCCATCTCGCTCCCCTCTCACCATGTGACCATGCCTGCTTCCCCTTCGCCTTTCACCACAATTCATGATTTTAAACTTCCCGAAGGCCTCATCGGAAGCTGAGCAGATACCAGCACCACGCATGTGCAGCCTGTAGAACTGTGAGCCAAATAAACCCCTTTTCTTTCTAAATTACTCAGTCTCAAGTATTCCTTTATAGCAACACAAAATGTACAAACACAAAGCCTATCATCAACTTGTTGTTCTGGGTTGTTATTGCATCTAAGAAATGCATTACATAGAAAAATGGTCCATGCCTAAACATTGTCTTATTTTGTCCATTTAACAACTCTGTGAGGTGGCCGTTAATACCAAAATTTCTACAGATGAAAGCCATTGAGACTACAGATCAAATACTACAAATGGTAAATGGGGGTGTGAACAAAGATGAGCCTGCCTCCAAAGTCCATCCTCTCTCTAAACCTCTGCACTGCCTCAATAAATGTCTTTAGTTTCAAGGTAATTTTTAAATAACTGAAATAGCAGTTATTTATCCAATTAAAAGACAAAAAATGATCTAAGAAAGTGTATTTTGAGAATATACAAATTCTGGTTTAGAAAAGCTTAACAGGAAAAGAAAAACACACACACACACACACACACACACACACTCACTCTGCAGTTTGTCCTGTGGATTGGGAATAGTTATGCCTAAGAATCTGCTCTGGCCCAGCCTAAATAAAAACTGTAATTGCCAACCTTTTCCTCCTTTTTTTCTGGTTCTAAAAGTGCATGGTTTGGTAGATAGTTCTTTTGTTTGGGAAATACAATGAACACTTTTGTATATGCCAAGGTAGGTTGGAGCCTCGTTGTTACAGACTGAAAGTTAAATTTCACTGCATAATAAGGTAACAAAAATTTGTAACTCAGGGAAGACAGGTAGAAGTAGAGATGGAAAATGGACAGCAACTGGGAGTGAACCTCTCAAATGCTATGAACATGACTAGAAGCTGGACCAGAAGAATAAGACAACCAATAAGACAGTCTCTATAAGGGAGCAATCAAAAAATTTTAAGATTCCTAAACAATTTTAAGTTGTTTTCTTCCCATGCTGTGCTAAGTCTTCTCCTTATTTATCTCTAAGACTGCAATTAAGGTCTATAATCTATAAATACTTTGTGCCAGTAGAAAAGAAAGGAACTGCCACATACATGAAACAAAGCTACAGAATTAAGGATGACAGGGAGAGACGGAGTGGAGATCAGAATCTAAGTGAGGTATAATCAGATCAATGTATTCAGAAAAACAGATAATCAGAGAAAAAGTGCCCACAGCCCAGCCTCAAAAATACTGAGAATGGTGCTGAACTTCCCATAACAAATGAGATGGGATTTATTTGGTTATTAAGAGAATGTGATTCCAGACATCCAGAGAATCTGGTGATTATGAGTTTACTAAAAGGAGAAGAGAAGGAGAAAGGAAAGGAAGCAAAACAAAAGAAAAAAAAGCAGAATGAGAAGAGAGAGGGTTGATAAGAAGACAAATGCTGGATGGCTGTTTTTCCCCTGGTTGATCGAGCCAAGAGACAGAAATATGTTTTCAATATGATGTCTTTACAATGAAGTGCTTAGCTGAGTAATATAGCCACTCTGATCAAAAATCATGGTCTATTAGAACTGGAAGAGCCTTTTGAGTTCATCTAGTTCAATCCCCTCCATTGCATAAAAGAAGAAAAGTGATGTCCAAACAAACACACATAACTATTTCTACTATTTTTATTTCCTTAGTTGATATTTGCCCCACACATAAGCTGCCTTGTCAATATTCTTCCCTCCTCAGCAGCTATTCCCACACTTCTCATTCACACACTCACACACACACACACACACACACACACACACACAAAGTATTTCTTTATACTCCCAGTGCAGTGATCAATGTAATAAACTAATTAATTGTTCAAATATTAGGTATAGAGACAATTGTGATGAATGTGGCCCAACCCACCCTTCAGGGAGCTTTAGCTGAGTGAGAAATCAGAATATGAAAATCAGTGCAATGAGGGATATTTACAAATATATTGTAAGGAGCAAAGAAGACAGGGACCTGCAGTATTGTACCTATCTCACAGGGATTCATAGCAGGAAGAGAGAGAGAGAGAGAGAGAGAGAGAGAGAGAGAGAGAGAGTGTGTGTGTGTGTGTGTGTGTGTGTGTGTATCTGCTTCCTAATTCAGTTCCTGCACAAAGTATGCATTCAGCTAAACATTGTTCATCTGCACTGAACTGGGAAGGACAGAATCTTGTGTTCTATAACCTCCTCCTCCCAAACCTGGAAACACTCATTCATTTATTCAGTCAATGGCTAACATATGCTAAGTACTATAGCAGGCGTTGAGAATACAATCCTGGACAAAATGTACCCAGCTCCATCTTACAAGTTTTAATATACTATATTACAAAGCAGCATACAATTAACATGTGGTGTGATATGTGCTACAGTGACATCAAGAGGAAGGGCAGACTGCTGGCTAGTATGACAAAATGGCACAGACCTCCAAAGACTCACGGTTTTCAAGAAGGTAGAAAGTATCCTCAGGCATTTGTAACTGTGACTGTAAGTTTACCTTTAGAGAGGTGAGAGAATGAACTGCAATAGAAGCCAGCCAATTAATACAAAAAGGTGGAGTCAATAGTCACAGAAGATGATGGTAAACAGAGCTTAAATCTTCATGGGACGCTGTTAGGTTGTGGGGGGTGTTCCACATGAGCCAGTGAAGAGACTGGGGAAGCAGAGGAGTACTGGGAAGTTGGATTAAAAAAGACAAAAACAAAGAATGGATGAGACCGTGAAGAAGGATACATCACAGTTACTCTGACAGGAAGAAAAGTGCCAAGCAAGTCCGTTCACCCTGACCGCTACTGCCCTGATACAAGTCATCACCTTCTCTTCCTAAATTACTTAATCACTTCCTAATTAACCCCTTTACTCTAGATTTTCATGCTAGGCCATATGGTATATAGTCTCTACACAAAAGCCAGATTATCTTTTTAAAAATAAATCAGATTGCTTTATTTCCCTGCAAAATCTTCCAGAGTCTTTTCAGCATGGAGTCCAAACTGCTCCTCATGACCTGCAAAGCTGTGCTGCAGAATGAGGCCCGTTTCTAGCCTCTCCAGTTGACCCACTCTGCCCCACTGGATCCCCCCGCAGCCACTCAGTCCTTCTTGCTGCTCCTTCACCAGGCTAGCCTGGTCCTCACTCAGAGCCTTGGTGCTTCCTATCCCCCCCACCTAGACCTGCCTGCCTCCAGTGCCAGCATAACTGTTTCTTTTCCATCATTCACATCCAGTCTTTGAGCCTTAAAAGAAGTAATTTAAGAGAACTGGCTCAGCTGGGTGTGGTGGCTCATGCCTGTAATCCCAGTACTTTGGGAGGCAGAGGTGGGCGGATCACCTGAGGTCAGGAGTTCAAGACCAGCCTAGCCAACATGGTAAAACTCCATCTCTACTAAAAAACAAAAATACAGAAATTAGCAGGGCGTGGTGGCAGGTGATTGTAATCCCAGCTACTTGGGAGGCTGAGGCAGATGAATCGCTTGAACCCAGGAGGCGGAGGTTGCAGTGAGCCGAGATTGTGTACCACTGCACTGCAGCCTGGGCGACAGAGTGAGACTCTGTCTCAGAGAGAGAGAGAGAGAGAGAGAGAGAGAGAGAGAACTAGCTCAAAAACAATAAAGAGAAAATAACACACTATTCAATTATATTCACGAATAGATATAGAAAACCAGGACTGGTTACTAATTACTTCAAAACAATTCTAATTACGAAAACTAAAGGAAATGCTGTAGAAGGCAATTAATTTGTAAATAAAGAAGCAGTTTCAAAGAAAACTCAAAAGCTGTTTTCTTCAAGCCACCTTTTAAAAGGAAATATAAAAGCAAAGATTCTTTTTCTAAATTCCATTCAGTATCAGTAGAGTGACCAACAGTTGCTACTAGTTGCTCATAAAAATAACCTATAAAATTCCCGAAACTAGATGACGCAATACATTAAGCCACACTCGAGGAGACATAACATCATATCAGTCAGCAAATATCTATTCACCATTTACTGATACATGTAATAAATCGGGACAAATTTATGGCCAAAAAAAAAAAAAAAATCAGTTCTTGCACTTATGCAGCTCATAGTGCTGAAAAAGACAGAAGACAAAAAAGCAGAAATCAGAGCCACCAATGGGAAGACAGCCGTGTGTGGTGGGGGAAGACAGAGAGAAAAAGACTGCCATTGGGAATTGCTGATGTCTATTCTTGAAAAGAAATGGCCCCTCTTCTGACTAGCTACATCAGTTCAAATATTATTCCTTATTCATTTAAAGCCCTGCTTAATACGCCACCCCGGCCAAGCAGCCTAGCCTAAAATCCACAGAGCCTCTCAATATATGTTGGCCAAATGAATAACTAACAATTTTCAGTCTTTGCTAAGCACTCCATATAAAAGTTAAAATTTCATTGGCACACAGTCAAGTGTTTATTCATGGGTAGCTGAACAGTTTCAACCTACAATCTGTATTCGTGAAATCAGACCCTTTTATTCTGTGTAAAATCATTTACCCATTTATTCATCAATCATTTCTTGAACACCTGTAATATGTAAGGCACTCTTTTAGTTATTGGGTACCCTAAATTAAGAAAAATACCCTGCTTTCCTAGTTCTTAAAATTCAGAAGGGGGAAAAAATTTAAATAAATAAATTGTATCTAAAGTAACAAGGAAAATATTTGTGGTAAGAGCCATGCAGATTAAAATGGTGTGATGTGAAAACGACAAGGTAACTCCTTCGGTGGTCACAGAAGGTGTCTGAATTTTGATTCCCTTAGAATTAGATCTTGCGACAAGATTAAAATGCAAAAAGTTTATTAGGGAGGTGGAATAAACGTCAGTCAGAAAAACTAGGGCAATGAAATGAAGTAACCAGTGAAGGGTCCCTTATCATGAACAACTATCACTGTGAGCGACTTCAGTAAATCCCACTGAGAAGATTCTGGGACATACTTCTGAGCAATGCACCTAAGGGGTGGGGAAGCTTTGGAATAGTTATACACCAAATACTATTGGTCACTAGTTCAGAACTAAAAAAGGAGAAAGATTCCCCAGAAAGTCTGCTCTGCTGGACAGCAAAAGGAGGCCCAAGCCAGGAAGGGAACAGGATGCAGGCCAAGAAATACAGGTGCTGGCAGCTATCCTCACACAGCGAGAGTCAGGACAGTATCTTGGGCTGGATCTGCAGGAGGCTTCAGGAAGGGGGAGAACTTTATGCCGGAATCTAAATGGCAAGAAGGATCAGAGATAAAAGATTCCAGACTGAAAAAAAATCATCAGAAGACGATAGACTGAAAAAATTGCCAGGCAACTGGAGCTCCCTGTGCTTATGGTAAGGAAGAGTCAGTTGGCCAGAACTGTATGGGGCAACGGAGGAAAAGAGTATATAACCTTGCCAGAAAGCAGGCAAAAGCCAGATCACAAAAGGCTCCAGAAACCAGGGTATAATTAGCTTGACAGGCTCTTATGTGCATATTTTTAAAGACTACTCTGGTCCAAGTGAATAGTGGCAATCATTAGTGAAAGAAAGCAATTCAGGATGCTGATGTGATAGAACAGTGGCGTAGGCAGTCAACATGAAGGAAGTTCACTGGCTTGTTGACGGGATGCAATCAGGGCGGATCCAGAAACAATCAGACTTTCCTCATTAGCAACTTTGCACATGGTACTGGCAGGTACTTTTAAGAAGGCGGAAGAGTAGGGGAAAAGCACATTTGAGGAAAGAAAATGAAGAGTTTGTTTTGCTTACGTTCAAATTAAGACGCCTATGAAATCTCTGCAGACAGATGATTATACAGGTTTAGAATTAGAGAGAAACATCAGAACTCTAGATATTCATACATGGGAGTCATCTATCTACATATAGCATTTGAAGGCAAGAGATTGGATGAAGTATCCTAAAGGCAGTATGGCATATAAAAAAAAGAGACACTCTGAGCATGAGGGCTCATGCCTGTAACCCCAATGCTTTGGGAGGTCGAAGCAGGTAGACTACCTGAGCCCAGTAGTTAAGAGACTAGCCTGGGCAACAGGGTAAAACCCTGTCTCTACAAAAAATACAAAAATTAGCCAGATGTGGTGGTGCATGCCTGTAGTCCCAGCTACTCGGGGAAGTTGAAGTGGGAGGATCACCTGAGCCTGGGAAAGTCAAGGCTGCAGAGAACCATGAACACACCACCGCACTCCAGCCTGGGTGAAAGTAAGACCTGTCTCAGAAAAAAAAAACAAAGAGAGACAGGGATGATCCAAAGACTACAGTAATGTCAATAATCTTTTACTGTGTGACAGTAATCACTACAGCTAATTCATTCTTTTGTTCATTCATTCAATGAATACTTATTTAATATCAAATTAATTTATAGCATTATGCTGAAGACTGTGGGAAATTAATGGCATATCATATATGAATCCTCATTCCTAAGTGCTTAGGATCTTAATGACCCTTAAAGGTTAAAGATTGACCATGATAGGACCATGTATACTCAGGAAAAAGAGATTCTTTTCACTTGGAGTGGGGCAGGGAAGTGCTGGGTAGAGAAGGGCGGGATCCCTGGCAAGGGCTCCATCCTCAAGCCTTTTCCCTGGGACCTCTTCCCTCAGACCCAAGTAAGGACAGGCACTCCTGTTTTCATGCCAAATATTGCAGTCCAGCAACATTTGGAACAAAATTCCAAATAGGGGAAATTGGCCAAAACAAAGGGGCTACAACCACACAAGTCCAAAATCCACAAGGGCAGCCAAATTTTAAAGCTCCAAAATGATTTCCTTTAATTCCATGTCTCACACCCAGGTCATGTTGATGTAAGAGGTAGGTTCCCATGGTCTTACGCAGCTCTGCCCCTGTGGCTTTGCAGAGTACAGTATCCTTACTGGCTGCTTTCATGGGCTGGCATTAAGCGTCTGCAGTTTTACGAGGCACACAGTGTAAGCTGTCAGAGGATCTAGCATTCTGGGGTCTGGAGGATGGTGGCCCTCTTCTCACAGCTCCACTAGGTGGTGTCCCAGTAGGGACTCTTTGTGGGGGCTCTGACCCTACATTTCCCTTCCGCACTGCCCAGCAAAGGCTCTCCATGAGAGCCCCGCCCCTGCAGCAAACTTCTGCCTAGGCATCCAGGTGTTTCCATACATCTTCTGAAATCCAGGTAGAGGTTCCCAAACCACAACTTTTGGCTTCTGCATGCCTGCAAGCTCAACACCATGTGGAAGCTGCCAAGGTTGGGCTTGCACCTTCTGAAACCATAGGATGAGCCATACCTTGGCACCTTTTAGCAACAGCTAGAGCAGCTGGGAAGCAGGGCACCAAGTCCCTAGGCTGTGCAAAGAGCATGGGCCCAGCCCATGAAACCATTCTTTCCTCCTAGGCTTCCAGGTCTGTGATGGGAGGGGCTACCATGAAGACCTGCGACATGCCCTGGAGACATTTTTCCCATTGTCCTGCGGTTAACATCGGGCTCCTTGTTACTTTTGCAAATTTCTGCAGCCAGCTTGAATTCCTCCTCAAAATTTTTTTTTCTTTTCTACTGCATTGTCAGGCTGCAAATTTTCAGAACTTTCATGCTCTGTTTTCCTTTTAAAATGGAAGTTTTTTGTTTTTTTTTTTTTTGTGATGAGGTCTCACTCTGTCACCCAGGCTGGAGTGCAGTGGCATGATCTCAGCCCACTGCAACCTTTGCCTTCCAGGTTCAAGTGATTCTCCTGCCTCAACTTCCCAAGTAGCTGAGATTACAAGCATGCGCCATCACACCAAGCTAATTTTTGTATTTTTAGTAGAGATGGGGTTTCACCATGTTGGCCGGGCTGGTTTCGAACTCCTGACCTCAGGTTATCTGCCTGCCTCAGCCTCCCAAAGTGCTGGGATTAAATCCACCATGCCCAGCCAATAGAATGCTTTTAACAGCACCCAAGTCACCTATTGAATGCTTTGCTGCTTAGAAATTTCTTCTGACAGACACCCTGAATCATTTCTCTCAAGTTCAAAGTTCCACAGATCTCTAAGTCAGGGGCAAAATGCTGCCAGTCTCTTTGCTAAAACATAACAAGAGTCACCTTTGCTCCAGTTCCCAAAAAGTTCCTCATCTCCATCTGAGACAACCTCAGCCTGGACTTTACTGTCCATTTCATTATCAGCATTTTGGCCAAAGCCATTCAATAAGTCTCTAGGGAGTTCCAGACTTTCCCCCATTTTCCTGTCTTCTTCTGAGCCCTCCGAACTGTTCCAACCTCTGCCTGTTACCGAGTTCTAAAGTTACTCGCACATTTTTGGGTATCTTTTCAGCAGCGCCCTACTCTACTGATACCAATTTACTCTATTAGTCCGTTTTCATGCTGCTGATGAAGACATATGTGAGACTGGGAAGAAAAAGAGGTTTAATTGGACTTACAGTTCCACATGGCTGTGGAGGAGTCAGAATCGTGGTGGGAGGCAAATGGAACTCGTTACATGGTGGTGGCAAGAGAAAAATGAGGAAGATGCAAAAAAAAAAAAAAAAGCCGAAACCCCTTAAAAAACCATCAGATATCATGACATTTATACACTACCACAAGAACAGAATAGGGGAAACTGCCCCCATGACTTAAATTACCTCCCACCAGGTCCCTCTCACAACACGTGGGAGTTATGGGAGTATAATTCAAGATGAGATTTGAATGGGGACACAGAGCTAAACCATATCAGTAAGTCATTTAATAGCACCCATTCATCTATCCATCCATCTGATTTTTTATAAGAGATGGGTCTTGCTAGGATGCCCAGACTGGTCTTGAACTCCTGGGCCCAAGAGATCCTCCCGCCCCAGTATTGCAAGTAGATGGGACTGTAGCTCTATCTGATTTTAACCTTAAAAACAGAAAATTCATGCATTGCACTTGGATCTGTAACCTTGGAATTACTGGTTACTGCCTCAGGATAAAAGAAATGAAAAAGATCTGGGCTGGGTAAGGCGAAGATGAAACGCAGGCTCAGAATAGCTGGCTACATAGTAAAGTACCAGGGAACTTGCTGCTAGGAAAAATGGCTGAGGCCTGAACGGCAAATGGAGAGGATTAGCAGATGCATAGATCCTAAAGCGATATTGCACCCCAATCCATGCTTTACACTTGTCTCTAGATATCCTTGAATTTAAATCCATTGGTTCAGTTTCTTTCTATCATTTTTAAGAGATTATGAGAAACATCCTTTTATGGTGTTAAAGATGGTTTAGTATACAGATCCAGAATAACAGAATTTAACCATAATAGACTTTCGGAAAACATTGCTTACAAGAGATTCCACTTTTTCTCATACTGGTTATCCTAAGAATAAAGTTTATAGTTACGGAAGGACTGTTTGTCTCTATGATGGTGGTTCTTAAGATAACTGTCTGTTAACAGAACATAATTGTATGTACAAGGGAGTCAAGCAAAATAGCAAAATACAACGGGCAAAGAAAAGGTAAAGAGTATGCATGAACTCTTCCAAACAGCGGGAATACACAGAAACAGTTGTTATACCTGAATCTATAAGGGGCAAGGTAGGAGGGTCAGCTGGGAGCAATAGTCAAAGAAGCAGTAATATCCCTGCTATTTAAATACTCTGAAATAGACTGAGACCTCAATTTGGAAACAGTTTTAAAAGAAAAATTGTGCAAAATGCCGATCAGCAAGAAGATACCATATACGAATCAGTCAACTTTTATGGAAATGACTCAACAGTAATAAAAGTACTACAATGTCTTAATCCAATATTTAAGTATCTACGTACTTGTAAAGAAATTTTATTAGCATCTATTCAAACATCAGAAATTACAGACGAAAAATGCATTCTATATCCCAAAAACTATCTATGTGAGATGTTAGTTGGAAGAAAAGAGAAAGGAAATGAAGGGGAGAAAAGCAGCATACCTTATAATGACTATTTTCATAGTTCATAAAATCAACACTCACAGCAAAAAAAAAACCCCAAAAAAAGGCCAATAAAATAAAAGAACTACTTTCTGTTTAAAAAAACAAAACTCGTTTTGCTCTAACTCATCTGCTTATGAAATCTCTCTTCTTACAACCTTCCGTAATGCACCAAAACACAAAAGAGTTATCCGAAGAGACAAAATCTTTCCTCTTCCCCTCTTCTTCCTTCAGTGAATGATTTACTGTTCAGCAAGAGTTAAATCGGGTCAGCTGATAAGAAAAGAGGGAGCTAGGGCTCAATCTATATGCAGAGTAGAGTGGGAAATATTCTCTGGTTATTTATCCTTTAGTGACTTATGGATATTAGAAATAGTTGATAACATTCTTAAATCTTCTATTTCACAAGTTACCTCTCCTACTTTCAAATGGTCCTTTGAAGATGTCTGTGTTGACAGCCAGAACTTGCAGTGTCCTGAGAAGTGTGCGGCCCTGCTCAAAGGCCCACACAAGTAGAAATGTTAAAAAAAAAAAAAAAAATCTTTGGGTCACATATGGTGATATGCCAGATGGTACGACACCAAATGGGTTGCCATTCAATTTTGGATTTAAACTAAATGAATCGGTTGACTAACTAGATTCATTTGTCATTAGACTCACATGTTTCTAACTTCTTAAAAGCAGACTTTAATTTTCATCTCCCCTATATGCCATTGGGTGAATACTGGGTAATTCGCATACATTGTATGCAGATTTTAAGAAATCTGCATTTAAGAAATAATTATGTACAAAAGTAGATTTAATTCACAAAATCCTCTATTGTTTGTCCTTATTGCTACATGATTTTTCCAGGCAGACCTCTGTAAAAAAAATATCTCAGGCAATGGGAAGAGCATGTATAAAATCGGGCAAAAATTATCAAATCTGAGGAACTGAAAGGATATCAAAAGACTGCAATAAGATTTTTGAGCTTAATCAATCTGTAGGATTGGTAGGATAGCAAATCCTAGTATTACATTTTTTGGCGGGGACCAATGTGGAGAATGAATTGTTTATACCACCTTAAAAGACATTTTATTAAATAAGGTATTTCCACAACTATGTAATTGTAAAATGAAAAAAAAATCCCATTATAAAACTGAGACTCCTTATACTCAAGCCAATTATTTAGAATCTAGGTTTAGGCTGGGTGCAGTGCCTTATGCCTATAATCCCAGCAGTTTGGGAGAAGGAGGTGGGCAGATCGCCTGAGGTCAGGAGTTCAAGATCAGCCTGGCCAACATGGTGAAACCCCATCTCTACTGAAAATAAAAAAATTAGCCAGGCTTGGTGGTGCATGTCTGTAATCCCAGCTACTAGGGAGGTTGAGGCAGGAGGACTGCTTGAACCTAGAAGGCAGAGGTTGTAGGCCAAGGTCGCACCACTGCACTCCAGCCTGGGCAGCAGAGTGAAACTCTGTCTCCAAATAAATAAATAATTTTTTTAAAAAAGGAACCTAGGTTTAAAATGCATAAGTCTAGGTTTATACGTGAAATTCAGCCTCACTTGCTTTCCCTTATCATCTTATTGGTTTTAATTTCCCTGCCCAGTAATCCCATAACTGTATTTTAACTTCTTTTTCCTGCTACCTATTGCTGAAGGTAGGGGCTGAGGGGATGGGGGGCAGCCAGTCAAGTGTGGAATGCAGCAAAACCTTCTGAATAGACAAAACTGACAAAAACTGTGAAAGCAAAAGACATGACAGCCTTAGAATCCTGACCTTCAAAACTGGAAACCGATAAACATGAATTCTTTTGTATTATGGGTAAAATGGCAAGTATTTCCTGTTATTAAAACTTTTTTGGCTTACCTTCCAAAGGCTAATGTAGAGCTTCTGAAAAGATAACTGAACAGTGACAATAAAAAGATTGTTAAGAGTGCCTCCAAGCTACAGGACAAAGAGTATTATATTTCTACTGGGAAGGAAACTTAAATTATAGGCAAAGATCCGTGAAAGCTTAAGTTGCCCTGGATTGCATTCACGTTTTTGGTTATTGCATGTGCTTTGGAACACTTGACAATCACAGAGCTGGCCTGTGGGGGAGGTGAGTCAACAGTGATTCTCTTTCATAACTATCCATGAAAAACGACCCACAGTAATCTTCAAGAGCATCACACCTTAACTGTTTATTAGAGCTGGGACAACTAAGGCCAAGACAATAGACAAATGCAAGGCTGTTAATATTAGAAACTAAGTTTACCGGCCCCTACTCCCTAGAATGCTCAAGTTCCATGAAACCTTTGGACCACCCAGACATTTGCTATGTTAACTATCCTCTTAAACTGAAGTGGAGATATTTATTCAGAATTATGGTTTATACTTACAGTGGAACATATCTTTGCAAGGATTTTAAACACTACATTTACAAGAGGTTTTTTTTTTTAACTACATGTGTTGAACAGAAAACTTAGGCAGTGGAATGTACTTTAATCTTTTTTATTTTAAAATCTTTCTTTTGAAAATAGTTCTATATATTACTCATAAGAAATATACTGCAGCAACATTTAAAGAGCATCTGCAAAACCATGACATTTATAGTATATGATTTGAGTTAAAAATAGCTTAAACTTTTAGAAAATACATAAACAAAAGAGGTAAGAGATGGATATTTACTTACTAATGTAATGCTAATTAAATCTATTATTAAGAACATTTAATGTGCTCTGTTTTGATCGGGAGTCTGACTGTTAAATTCATTGTCACATTTCCCATAATTTACACTTTTAAGATATATTTTTTTTAATTTTGTAAATGAATACACTTGATTTTACCTTTCAGCAATCAAAGCAAGCCTAATATTTACTTTATGTAGTTAAAGGAAGTATAAACTCAGGAATAACATACTCTATTTGTGTTCAAAGAGTAAAGTGAAAAAAAAGTATGAGATAAAAGTTAATAATCGTCACATGGTGGCGGTGGACTTGTCTGTTGAGAATCTAGTCTCTGCCACTCCTTACCTGCCAGACCTTGGGCAAATTCCACACCTTCTCTAAATCTGGGTTGCCTCACCTGTACAAGAAAGTCAGCTAATTCATAGGGTTCTTTAAAGGCCTAAATGAAGGAAATCTAATAAAATGTGATCCTACAGTAGATACCACTAGTTATTTGCTCTATATTCTTGTCATAAAGTGAAATGAAATGCTGCTTATGCATTTAATAAAATATCCAAACCTATTACAGTAGATCCTTATTATGTGTGGATTCCATATTAGTGAATTCACCTACTGGCCAAAATTAATTTGTAACCCGAAATCAATACACCACATATTTTGAGGTCATTGGCAGACATGCACAGACACAGAGCAGCACAAAACTTTGAGTCACCCAAGGTGATGCTGTTCACAGCTGAGGTGGAGAAAAGATATGCTCTGCCTTCTTATAAATTACCCAGTCTCAGGTAGTTCTTTATATTGATAGCATTGCGAAATGGACTAATACATGACTTTACAGAGAAACTATGTGTGTTAGATAAGCTTCCTTCAGGCATGAATTATGAAGTGTCGAATTTAATGTTAATGAATTACCAATATACAATCATGCGTCACTTAACTGGGATATATTCTGAGAAATGTGTCTTTAGGCAATTTTGTCATTGCACTAACATCATAGAGTATGCGTAAACAAACCTAGATGGTATGGCCTGTTGCACACGTAGGCTACGTAGTACAGCCTACTGCTCCCAGGCTACAAACCTGTCAAGCATGTTACTGTATTGAATACTGTAGGCCATTGTAATACAATGGTAAGTATTGCACATCTAAACATAGAAAAGGTACAGCAAAAATACAACATAAAAGATTTAAAAGGGCACAAAGGTACACCTGTATAGAGTTCTTACCATGAACAGAGTTTGCAGCACTGGGAGTTGCTCTGAGTGAGTCAGTGAGTAAGTGGTGAGTGAAGGTGAAGGCATAGCACATTACTATACACTTTGGTGGAATTTATAAGCACTGTATGCTTAGGATACACTAAAGGTATTTATAAAATATTTTACCTTCTTCCATAATATATTAGCCTTTGCTTACTATAACTTTTTACTTTATGAACTTTTTAACTTTTTTTTAACTTTTTGACTCGTTTACAATAACATTTAGCTTAAAATACACATTGCACAGCTATACAAAAGTATTTTTTCTTTATATCCATATTTTATAAGCTTGTTTCTACTTTTAAAATTGTTTGTTTTGTTTTACCTTTAAATTTTGTTAATGAAAAACCGAAGACACAAACACACCCATTAGCCTAGGCCTACACAGCATCAGGACCATCAATATCACTGTCTTCTACCTCCACATCTTGTCCCTCTGGAAGGTTTTCAGGGGCAATAATAGGCACGGAGCTGTTATCTCCTAGGATAATAATGCCTTCTCCTGGAATCCCTCCTAAAAACATACCTGAGACTGTCTTACAGTTAACTTTTTAAATATAAGTAGTAGGAATATACTCTAAAATAACAATAAATAGTTTAGCAAATACAAAAACCAGTAACACAGTCATTCATTACCTTTATCAAGTATTATGTACTGTTCATAATGTTATGTCCTATACTTTCACGGGGCTGGCAGTGCAGGAGGTTTGTTTCCACCAGCATCACCACAAACGTGAGTAATACACTGCACTACAGCATTACAACAGCTACAGCCTCACTAGGGGATAGGAATCTTTCAGCTCCATTATAATATGATGAGGTCATTGTGGTCATATACGTGGTCCATCATTGACCAAAACATGGTTATGCAGCACATGACTATATATTAAATAAGATGTCTTTATACAGAAACACACATAAAATAAGGTTTGTATTGATTGGCTGATGAATATGGTGTGACCAGGAACTCACAGGAACCTAACCTTGTAAGAGCCATAGCAGCAACAGTTCAGTGTTCATTACTTTAGCATTTGCAATGGCTTTACAGACCATAAACACAAGAAAAATGAGACTATACTGTATATGCTAGATCTTATGTTAAACAACGTGAATACATAATTATAAAAGGTCCTTGCCCTCAAGAAAATTAAAATGTCAAGTACAAATTCTGTAAAACCTTAAACTATAAACTATTTAGGAGTCATACACAGGGGAGGAAAAATGCTAACAACTGCTAGAATGAAAATACATGTGAAGGTGTAATGACAAATCAGTATCGTTTCCTATTATAGTCATTGGAGATTAATATTAAAACATAAATTAGCACTCTCTTTGGTTGGTGTCAGATAATACTAAAAATCCCCTGCTACTTGCTAGCTCTGTGACTTCCTATCACAATTGGATTTGTCTTTCAGTAAAATCAGTATCTGCCCAACATCGCAATAGAATGAGTTTCAAAAAGCATCTTTCTTCAGGTACTCAGGTGGAATTTGTTCCCCTAGAGAGTATTCAAACTTCAAACCTTGACTGCATCTCAAGAATGGATCAAAATTGTGAGAAATGGGAAACCCTCAGAGGAGAATTTCTACCACACTTCAGGTCTCTCTTCCCAAAGGCCTCCAACTCCCAATTCATTCCTATCCAAGGGAGAAGGAGGAACTAATACAATTAGTTGGTTTAATAAATGATTACTTTCTCTTAGAAAACGCAGGCAGGGCGCGGTGGCTCATGCCTGTAATTCCAGCACTTTGGGAGGCCGAGGTAGGCAGAGAAGGAGGTCAGGAGTTCAAGACCAGCCTGGCCTACATGGCGAAACCCCATCTCTACTAAAAATACAAAAATTAGCCAGGTGTGGTGGCAGGCACCTGTAATCCCAGCTACTTGGGAGGCTGAGGCAGAATAATCACTTGAACCCAGGAAGCACAGGTTGCAGTGAGCTGAGATCGCACTATTTGACTACAGCCTGGGCAGCAGAGTGAGAATCCATCTCAAAAAAATTTATATATAACAATAACAACAGCTTCCACCCTTTCTCTGTAACCTACCAATGCCAGCGCTCAGCTTTCTGTTCTTCTCCATGTCTTTAGATCATGAGGTAGGTGAAGAGTGGAGAATGGAAGAAACTCTAGAGAACAATCAAGAAAAGGCAACTGAAAAAAGTAGAAATATTTGAAAGTCATGCTAAGGAACCTGACTTTTATTCAAATACAAAGCAGAGTTGTGAAGAAATTTTAAAAGACTGACACTTCTGACAGCCATGTTGATAGATGGGATGGAGTAGATGAATGACAAATTACAGGTTACTGCAGTAATCGGGAATACTATCATGCTGTATTTAAGCAGCAGAGGAGACTAAAAGGAATGCTTAAGATATGTCTTAGAAGTAGAAACAACACATATTGGAAAACACTTAAAAATAGGAATGGAGAAGAGGGACTCAGGTTTCTAATGTGAACAATTTAATGAAAAATATTATGCTTTATGCAATGGAATTCATGACCAGAACCAAATTTGGAAGTTGAGAAATAAGATCAGTTTTGAACATGTCAGAATTAAAGCACTAGGGGAACATCCTCATAGACAGCACCTGTGGCATGTGGACAGATGAGTGTGAATGACAAAAGTGAGGTGTGTGCTGAAAAGAGAGATTTGAATTCACCAATAAATAGCTGGTTATTGAAGCCATATCACAGAAGACATGTCTGAAGAAAAGGTTATACTAAGAGAATGGGTCAAGAATAAAATCCTGGAAACATCATTTAAAGCATCAATCCTTGTTTCTCAATAATTCAAATGCATACACTTCCGTCTAGAGCTGGATTAAATGCTGTTATCTTTCCACTGCAGACCACCACAATGAAACTCTAAGTGAAGTTTCAAAGAAATTACTTAAGTAATTAAAAATAAGAAAGGTGGCCAGGCATGGTGGCTCACCTGTAATCTCAGCACTTTGGGAAGCCAAGGAGGGCAAATGGCTTGATCCCAGGAGTTCAAGACCAGCATGGGCAAAATAGTGAAATCTTATCTCTACAAAGAATACAAAAAAAATCAGCTGGGCACAGTGGCAGTATGTAGTCCCAGCTACTCAGGAGGTTTGAGGTACAAGAATCAGATGAGCCCCAGGAGGTTGGCGCTGCAGTGAGCTGTGACCAAGCTATTGCACTCTAACCTGGGCAACAATGCAAAACACTGTCTCAATAAATAAACAAAAAAGAGTCATATTCACCTATCTGAACATGGTAGAAAAATACTTTTTAAAGTGTCTGAAATCTCTAAATAATTTTTTGCATTTACTATTACAATACAATCCTAATATTAGTTGAAAGGCAAATTTATTTCAGTAGCAACTTGATTCGTGGTGGCAAAAAAAATTAAGATAACTTTTTTAGAAAATTATGAAGAAATGAGAGAGACACAAAACCAGGGACTAAAATTTCTTCTCAATTTTAATAATATGTTTAATATTAATATGCGCACACACACACACCCAACACACACACACACACAACATACTAGGAAAAAAGGTAAAATTTTGAGCCAGTTGTTCAACTTCCAGGAAGTCATTCTAATTAAATAAATAGAAAGCTAGGTAAAAAGGTATGTATATACCAAGGTGTTCACTGTCGAGTAGATTCTAAGACATAAATTAAAAATAATCCTAGAATCTAATCATAAGGTGCTAATTAAATAAAACTTCAGTTGTGCAACTTAAGTTGGAGTTGTTATTAACTGCTATGAAGCAGTTAATAACTAATGACTTAATCCGTGGTTCTTAATTAGAGATTCATGATCCTGAGACCCCTAAGACTTTATATATTCTCTTACAAATACGTTTTTGAGGGAAGGAAATATTCCATAGACTTCTTTATAATATTGAATAATCCAAAAGAGTGTAGGAACCATGGCAATAACAAGTAAATACTTACATTTTAAAAACTGACAAAACTCAGATTTAAAAAAGAACATTTAATAATATACATATAAAATTTCATGTTTGTAAAAAATAAAGACATGTGAGCGTTCATATGTAAAAAGTTATAAAACACCGTGTAAGAAAATATTAAAAGTGGTCATTTGCAAGGGAATTTTAGGCCTTTTATTCAAAAGAAAAAATCTAAAACTTATCTATGATCTGTATATTTAATACTTTCTTAATGAACATATTATATAATGGCACCACAAAATTATAAATAATATAAGTAAACTATTAATAACGTAAATACAATTTATTTTGTATTGTTCAGTACTTAGAAAAATAATCTAGAAACCAAAATAGGTATAGTAATTTTAAATTTTAAAACCAAGTTGACTTGGAGTGAAAACCACATTCCCACCAAATATCAGAATTCCTTTAACAAGGTAGCAAAACCAGTACAGAATACAGCCCTCCTTGGGACTGGAATCCATTATTCTGTATTGTCCATGAATTCACCTAAACAATATAATGGCTTCTCTCTCAGCCATTAGACGAATAAAGGCTGGGTCTATATTATTAATTAACTAAAGAACTTTGACTATTTAATTTACATATCATTTTTAAGGCTTAATGGTATGCCAAGCTCTATCCCGAAGCTCTGCTATAGTTACTAGATCACCGCTTTAAAGTTATGTCTTTTTCTGGCTCCAAATACTATCTTACATTACATTATACAGTAATATGTGCATAAACTTGTAATACTGACATCATCAATAATGTGATTCACTAGAAAAATAAGTCGGTGAGTCAGATATAGAAACAAGAAATAACAAGCAATTTCAACATTACATGAAAGAAAATCCTATAATCAGCAAGGCCTTATTCTCACTTACTGGATTTTCTCTCATAAACCTAAAAAACAAAATTAGGCTTATAAAAGAGGGCTTGAAGAGATGAGTCTATACAAATCTTACACATAAGGAAACACATTTTTCATTTAAATGACAATGGGGGATTCGCATCAGAACTGTATTATCAGACAAATGAAATATGTGCACAAAATGTTTAATCATTTTATATTTAAATAGTGGCTTGTTACATAAAATGCCCTTCAAAATCAAGTTGACATCCATGTGTCCTCAGTAGAAATTAAATTAACACCCCCTTCTAAGAAGTATTAATTGATTCCTAACTCTGATCCTTCCTCTACAAGCCTTGCTCCTTCAATATTACCCAGATAATACAAACTATTAAGACTACTACCAGGTTCACGTTGACAGAATGCAACATAAAAGTGGAAATATAACTACCTGGGATTACAGTACAGAAAGTTAACAGAAGCTTACTGGAAAGGAAGTCATTGAAACTGGTCAACAATTGCAGTTGCTCTACAACACTAGTTTCTAGAAACACTGTTCCCTACTTAGAATCACATGCAAAGGAAAAAACTGATTTTCTCACTTCCTCAGAATATCTGAAGCAATCAACAATAATTCAAATAGATTACTCACATATGAAAGCCTTTAATTGCTGAACAATGTGAATTACTAAAAATACATATTTAATGAATGAAACTACTGATTTGAAGTCAAGGAACCACATTGAAAACTATCTAGTTATTACATCAAATCAACTCTTTCCTTCCTAGGTACTTATACATTTCCAAGTATCCTGAAAAAGTTCAAAAATTACAGTATTTAATCCAGAGAGTTAAGCCAGTTTTTTTCTAAAATTTTGGAATCTTGTCTGTATTATTAAATAGTGAAGTAAATGCCCTAAATATAGGTTATAAAATATATATTCAACACTCTGAACAGTTGATTTTATCTATTTGCTCAATAAATGTTTAATAATGGAGATCAGAAATATCAAACAATGAGTGAGATTCTAAATCAAGTCCTTGACTTTTTTGGAGACTACTTTGCCATGAGAAAATTATTAAACTGTTAAAAAGGGAAATCGTCTCATATTATTAGAATACACAAAGGACCTCAAAGGAAGAGATCTGTGCCTCTTTGTGCACTAATCAATACCCATTGGCTAAGGTTCTCAAAGTGTGGTCTGGGAATCTCTGGATCCAGAATACCCTTTCGTGGGTCTGTAAGATCTAAAACATAGTCATAATATGGGGTTTCTTTTTTTTTTGGCCTTTTTCACTCCCATTTTCTTATAAGTATATAGTCAGATTTTGCTGGGGCTACCTAACGTGTGATATCACTGAATGTAGAGACAGATGTGGGAATTCAGCTGTCTTTGAGTAAGCCAGACATAAACAGATTTTCAAAACTATAAAACAATACCATTGTCCTCACTGTTTTTACTTTGAAAAATACTTTTTCATAAAATACGTTAATGTGTGTATCCTCGTTACTTCTAAATGAATAACAAATATGTTTGAACTTCCTCGGCTCTAATTTCTAATGTGGTAACTATTAATACATACAATCCATGCAAACCAAGGCTCTTTGGCATCTTCCACAGTCTTCACAGGTGCACGGCAGTCTTGAGACCACAAAGACCAATGGCTTAGCACATAGTGTTTGATAAGTATTTGTAAACTTAAATTGTGAGATAATAATACAGACCATACTAATGTAGTGATTACTGAGCTGAAATCTGAAGGTATAGATAGAGATCTGCAAGGTAAGTGAAAGATAATGAGGGGGGTTCTTCAATAACGTATACAGTATAAAAGTAATGCTATTTAGGCCAGGCTTGGTGGCTCATGCCTGTAATCCCAGTGCTTTGGGAGGCCTAGGTGGGAGGATCACGATGTAAGAAGTTCAAGACCAGCCTGACCAACAAGGTGAAACCCCATCTCTACTAAAAATACAAAAATTAGCTGGGTGTGGTGGTGCATGCCTGTTATCCCAGCTACTCGGGAGGCTGAGTCAGGAGAATCGCTTGAACCTGGGAGGGGGAGGCTGCGGTGAGCCAAGATCACACCATTGCACCCCAGCATGGGCAGCAAGAGCGAAACTCCATCTCAAAAAAAAAAAAAAAGGTAATGCTATTTAACATTTTTCCCCATGCAATTAAGCAATTTATAAAAAAATGATTGAAAACAAAATACTCCCTTACAAATGAGAAACTGCACAGGATGAGGGGCAACAGCAATGAAAGGTTATTGCCTCTTAACAAACTTTATTCTGTAATTTAAGAAAGAACATTTATTTTAGAGCTGAACATCCAAATACCTTTCACAGGAATACTGTGCTGAGAGAAAGAAGGTGGTTTATCATTAGCGTTATCATTTTCCAGAATTCATCAGTTTTAAAATAATGTTACTGTAGTCAATGTTTGTATTATTTGCTACTTTTTAAAATGCTAAGGCAAAAGAAAATACCAAATAATGTGTTTGCTCAGTGCTGTTTCCAACACTACCCACTCATCATCCTTCTTTCAACTTTCGGGCCAGCTGACAATTTCTTTTGGGTACATGAATTTGTGAGACTTCACCAAAGACAAAATTTGAAGTTACTTACATGATAAAATAAGATACCATATATTCCTTGAAGGAATACCAACTATTCTACATGTGCTGAGATCTGGGATCAAAATAATAAGATGACATGGTCTATTTTGCAAGAAGAGCCTGTTAATACATTAAAATTTGAACAGAAACAGAGGTGGCTTAGAAATACAAAAAGAACTTCGACTTTTTATTTGGAAGTCTTCATAATTTCCTGAATGACCTAGTAATGGATAAAAGCAAGTATAACAAAGCCATTTCTAGGATTTTATAAAAGGGAAGCAGATTATTAAACCAATCTGATGGATGATATCAAAAACATACTCTTGAGCATGTAAGCCCTGTGGTCTGCCTAAAGACTAGAGGGAAAACCCCTTGTTGACCATAAAAGGGCCGCCTGCATGTTCTCAGTGGAGTGCACACAGGATCTTATTTACACAAGTATAAATACATGCCATTCCTTTATGCTCACAGGCCCTCCTGAAGGCTGGCCAGGGGAGGAGGGCCCAAGAGCTCAACGCAAACAGGATTCAAAAGCCTATGACATTTTCCAACATCGAATGTACTTTATTTTTCTAGCTTATCTTCTTTCATGATAAAAATTATCTACAAAGCATAGAATAACTATAATTTAACAGGTGGCAGCTCTAGAAATACTTGAACATAAGCCTTTAAGATTCCACAGGAGAAGAGAAAAACATTCCCATAAATAGATACTTTTTTCTAGTAACACTACAGCTGTGTGAAAACTGAGGGGAAAAGAAGAATGTATTTGTGTCAATAGCCATGCCCTATCCATTTACATTTCTTAGTAACTTAGAGGCTAAATTTTGAAAACTTCTGAGAAACAGTAAGTGTACAAATCACCGAGACCTAAAACAGACAAATGAATACGACTAACAATATATTAAAGGAATATATGTATATAATATACATGTGTAATATATAATTACAATGTTACATTATAATTATATATGTATTAATATAATTATATTGTAATTATATGTGTATAATTACAACATTGTGATTAGAGACCAATCAAATGGATATGAATGATTATGAATACAATGAATAATTTCCTCTTAAAACCCTTAGGGAATTCTAGGATTTCTGCTTAGTAATATATGTTAGACAGAGACCATACTCTAGGCTAGAGTATGTGTGACTTAAAAGTCCTATCACATGGTTAAAATGAGCATTAGTATTCATTTAATGTGATTATCTTTTCAGTGAGTGAATTCCCTCTAAAACATCTGTGCTTGGTGGCCTTATAGTACAGACACCTATGTAACTAATAATGCTTAAATGCTTTACTCACTTTATTTAAGGTTAACCCCTACCAATGAGTAACAGAAAATTTAAGTCTGGCTCAACCTCCAGTGTATCAATATATCAACAGCACAGATCAGAAATGATGCAAATATAGCCCTGGGCAGGGAATTAATATCTATGATGTAGCTCATTTCATCTCTGAGAAGCTCTGTTAAACTGTTTTACTGGTCTCGACCTTGATATTATTGAGTCTAACTTCCCATGGTACTTCTTTAGCAATCTATTTTGATAAGCCCTTGCTGGTAAAAGTGTGGTCCATAGACCAGCAACAGCATCTCATCAAATTATTAGAAATGCAGAATCTCAGGCCTCACCCCCAAGCCTACTGATATATAGTCTGCATTTTAACAAGATACGGTAGGATTCAAATGCACTTTCAACTCTGACAAACACTGATACAAGTAAATGCACAAAAACTCTCTTTAAACGTTCTCCTGTAGAGCTACATTGGAGTGTTTTATTGGCCTCCTTGCATCAAACCTTTTTTTTTCACTTGATCCAATTTGTTTTAAGAAACCTCAGTCTAGCTAGCCAAGGAGGACAGAGAAACTAAAGTCTGTTAAGCACACCAAGCATGTTGCCAGATGTCTCTGTGAAGTAGTTCTTAATTTAAAAATTTTAAAAATTAGAGAATTAAGTGCTCAGAAGGGTTAAGTGGTGAAGTCAAGATCATGGAACTAAAAAGTGAATAAACCAGGGTTGAAACCCAATCTCTCTAAGCCATATTTTCACACTCGGCCTTTTTCACTATGGATTTTCCTCATCCCAAACTTCCAGGCCTTCCCTTAAAACAAATATGTCGTGTTAGGAAAAATAAACTCCAAGGTATTTAAGAACTCTCGTTGCCTTGTCTACATTTAAGAAATGAAACTGTAAACTGAGCAAGTCTGCTCAGCACCTAGCCAAATTAGAGCTACAGTTTTAACAAATTAAAGTGGCTATTAGAGGCACCGTAATGATGAAGGGCATGTGCCATGGAGCCAACTGCCTTTGCTGAAAACCTGGCCTTGGCCTTGTGGCTTAAATTCTCCTTAGATTAGGAATAATGCTACTAATTTCACTCAAAAGTTTTCTGTGAGCATTAAAGATATTAATATATGTTGAGGGCTTACATGCATGTCTAGTTGATAGGAAGCACTCGATATGTGTTAGCTATATTTATTATTAAATGGAATTCTTTATTCTGGTACATCTTCCTCTATAAATAAAAAGGTCTGTCTTCCACTAGACATAAGTTACATCCTTCCAAATCAATGCAATGTTTGCTTTTTTCTCTTTTATTGATCTTCTCACATGCATTGATTTTTTTTTTTTTTTTTTTTTAGGCAGAGTCACTCCAATGCCAGGCGCTAGGCTGGAGTGCAGTGGCACAATCTTAGCTCCCTGCCTTGAACCTCCACCTCCCAGGTTCAAGCAATTCTCCTGCCTCAGCCTCCTAAGTAGCTGGGACTACAGGCATGCGTCACCATGCCCAGCTAATTTTTGTATTTTTATTAGAGATGGGGTTTCACCATGTTGGCCAGGATGGTCTCGATCTCCTGACCTCGTGTTCCGCCCGCTTCGGCCTCTGATTTCTTATCATGATTAAAAAGGAAAAATAAAATCCATCACCAATGTGAATCTCTTATATACATTCACTGTCACAATCAATTCATGTGTCCACCGCTACTAAACTAGGGCAATTAACAAGTAGCTTGAAGACTTTCCAAACAAAAACTGCATGTGAAAGACAAAAATGTCTGCCAAAACTCACAGGTGACACCTTCGGCCTTGCACCTGACAATCCATTCTCAACTCCCAATTTCCAGTCTACCAGCAAATGCCAACAGCTCTCATTTCAGAATAAATCCCAAACCTGACCACTTACCTACTTTGCTCTGGCCTAAGTCACCATCATGGCATTTGCTCCCTTGCTCCCCTACAGTATATTCTCACTCCACAGAAATAATCACCTCTATATAAAATTCATCACTCAGTTGCTTGCCCCTTTCCAGAACAGAACCCCCCTTGCTGATCCTCAATCCTGCTAGGTACATTCTGACCCAGGCCCTTTGCCTCTCCCCTTGACCCTGCCTGTGAAGGCCTTCTTCACCATCTCTGCAAGCTCTGTGCTCAGTCACCTCTCAGTCAGCCCTCAGTGACTTACTTCAAACTGCAACAGCACGCCCTATTCCCATACTGCCTAACCCCCAAAACACAGCACTGACCATTTTCTATCATACTAATAGTTTACTTATTTTGTTATTTGCCCTTTTTTCTCCCCTCAGTAGAAATGTAGACTCCAGGAGACCACAAGTTTTGTACATTCTGCTCATTGCTTTTTCATCTGTGACTAGTATATTGCTGCATATGTCATAAATGCTAACTAGTTGTTAAATGTATAAAGAGATTTTATAGATATCTCTTAATATTTTGAATTATATATATAATCAGTAGGGAAAATTCACAACATCAATATGTTTCCTTCTGGACAGAAAGAAGTCTAAACCAAAACCCAAAGATTTATAAGAAAAAAGAAAAAAAACATAGAAAAACTATAGCTCCAATTTACAGATGCTAAGTAGCTATCTCTTTTCCCAAAGCAGGGGGGCAAATGATTTCGTTAATTAAAGAGATCACTCTCTCTCAAAGAGGCTACTCTCCCTTAATGTGACAGTTTAGCTCAGGAAGTGGATGCAATGACCTCGTACAAATGAAATTACCAGAGCGACTGGCAGAGCAATTACTCATTTGGCCAGGATGCTGGCTAAAAACTCATAATCTTGCAGAAATCACCTTGGGAATTTTAATGACCATACAGACTCAGCAGTTTAGTTTCAATTCTCTCTGAAAAATATCCGACATTGTACCACTCACTCTCTCTATCATAATATTCACTCATGAGCCCAATCTGACTCCTAAATCACCAGGCTCATTATCAGAAGGATTTCAGCCCTTTGCTGCCAGGAGCTGATCACATCCGATCCAAATCAACTACTGGAACTAAGAAATTAGAATTCATATCCTATCCTCTTCCCATATTTGATTTGGCAATAGTTATCATGCCAACAAGATGCTTTAGCTTTGATATTTCTTCTTGCAGACTATATAACATTTACTACATTTATGAAAAAACTGAATAAAAGTAGGTTATGTCTTGCCTATCAAAAACAGCCTGTGTTAATATGCAGAAAGAACTGTGAGTCCTACAGAAAGTACTAGTTGTTAATATTACACACATTTGACAGATAAGATAGACAGAAAATAGCATTAAAAAAAAAACAAGAAATTTAAGGTAAATGCTGAAATATTTCCTTATCCACCACCTAGAATATGGACTATATTATCAGATTGAGACAAAAATAATAGCTTTGGTTTCACAGCATATGGTAACCTCAAATATAAAAAGTATAAATTAGGAAAAGCAACCAACCAACTTTAATGCATACTATATAATATTTCATCCAATACAATTTCATTTATCAATAAAAATGATAAACCAGCACGCTATAGTGAGGTTTTCACCTTTGTGATGAAAAACAGCCTTAGTATTATTTCACTTAGTGAGCACAGCATTAGAAATTTCGTTTGATTTTCAATAACAAGCCCTTTTCTGAGGTAATAGTGAGCTCAAATTTGCCAAGGTCCTCGAAGGAAGAGCTACTGTCTTTTCTCCAGAGTTCACCTATTTATCATTAAGATCACAGGAAGTGAAAGACATGTCATGATAAAAAAGACAGAGCCCAGGACTGTGAGTTAGACTTGTGTTCTAGTCTTGCTGCCAGCAACATGCATGACTAAGATAATGACTTCACCTCCTAGAAAATGACCTCATTTAAACCAGAAGGAGAGGGCTAGGCAAGACAGTATCTAAATCACTCCCAGTTCATGTTTTCGTATGTTTAAAGACTTTCTTACCCTTGAAAATTTCCAGACCAAAAGCAGTAAGAAGATACCATTCAGTTTATTTAGGAATGCCTGAAATAATTTTTAATGTTACTCCAGAGAAAAGAATGGAGGAGCAGAAAAATCTCGGTTTCAGTGTTAAGAAGGCTGGAAGCAGAAATGGGTATCTCTCTGCTCAGCCATCCTAGTAGAGGAGTGCTCATGAGTCAACATTACAAACCTCAAATGGCATAAAGAAGGGAGGTCCACAGAATGGACCGAAGAGATCGTCCTCTCATCTCCTGGGATTCTAGCTCCTAGGAAGTAAACAACGTAAAAGACCAAAAGCAGGAAAGCACACAAGCCCCCTGACCAGCCATCTCTTATTCAGGATCTGTCTGTATGAACAGCTGTGGTTCCCTAACCCTCTGCTATGGATAGATCTGCTGCAGGTTACACAGAGGTTTACTTCGGCACTTATTTCCCTACTCGAAAGACTTCAAATTTGCTTTCCTACTCAAAACTCTTCATTTAGAGTTCCGCCCTGATATGGCCTAGTTAATGCACTTTCAGGGGTTCTAGACTCTGCAGAAAGCAGTTTTCATTTGAAACATGGAATTGTACTACGTAAACATCAAAATAAAGGATGACAATGAAAAACAGGGCAACAAGAAAAAATGAAATTCAGGAAATAAAACTGTGTGGTTTTGTTACTTTGTTTTTTTATTTGTTGCTCATTTATTTGTAGACAAATTAATGAGAGGTGATATCAAAAATAACTGCCTTAGTCGAGGTATAATGGCAAAAAGAAGTCTAAGAAACAAGATGGTCACTATCAGCCTTTTTCCCTTCAATCCTTCAAACTGAACCTTTGATTCAGTTTAGTGTCATAAGCACACACTGCAGTGTTTCTTCCAAAAACCAAATCGTACTCCCTAGAGTAAAATATTCTACAATGACTATGATGTCCATATACCATAGAGAGTATGAATGTGCAGCCCTAGGGTCAAAGCAAAGCAGCAACGAAATCAGAAACTGCCTGAGTTCAATAAGGCACAAGTTCTGGTATAGCTACCAGATAGACTGTGCCTAGAAAAGGAAATTTCCAGTCTCTGAATCTGCTAGTCTCAATAAACGTGAATAGCAAGAGTCTATACATACTGTGGATGGTGTGCCACAGAATGCACCTGCAAAGGCAGGGATTTTTCTCCATGGTTCTTATCTCACACACTTGTCTCTAAATGAAGTCCATGGTGTGCAACCTAACAGCATGTTCCAGATGTTTCCAACAAGTGTACTAAAAAAAAAAAAACCTCCCACGGTATTGTCTTGATCTTTAAGGCTTAAGAGCAGATGCACAGACTACACACTAAGCTAAAAAAAAAAAAAAAGGGAAAAGACGAAAACCCCAGATGGTGCTGAATGTTGGCAGCTATCTTCTTTCTTCCCAGACAAAACTCTTCAGTCTTGTGAAAACAACATTTCTTATAAAGTGCCAAAAACAACATAGATAATTGTTGTGATGGCTCTCCTGCGCCGACTGCGGCGGTCACTTTGACTGCAACCACATCGAGCTATGGCATAAAATTAAGAGCCAATTTTAGGTCTTAAGCCTGAAGGGCCACCTTTAGAAATGCCACCTCCTAGCCTTCTAAAAACAAGTCTTAGCATTTAAGGTACTTTCAGAATAGGAGAAAATGCTATCTTTGCTCTCCCTGAACTCTCTGTGTAAATTAGGTTTAAGGAATTAGCCCAGCATTGTTTCTAATATAGCAGTAATATAAGCTTACTAATAGGAAATTTGGAAAATACTATGTATTTGAGAAAGAAAAACATCTACATCCCCACGGCTTTCCTACAGCCTTTATAGATGAAATACCTGAAATACTTAGTGTATTTCATTCTATTCTTCTACATACATACTAATATTTATGGGGACATACATAAAAATATTTAAAATGTTATTTTCACCCTGCTTTTTCACTTAACATTAGAGTGTGAGCATTTTCCCGTGGAAACAGCATTTTGATCATTGCCCCGTATCCCCCGAGTAATGGCAGCTCTGTATAATTCACAGCATTTCTTGTGGGAAGTTTATTGCTCTACTGGCTAGCCACAGGACCAGGCCCAGTGTGAAATTCACCGAGGTCCTGTGCCGCTGAAATATGAGAAAGGTGTGAAAGGATGATGGTGCAGGAGAGGGAAGGCCCAAATGTCCATCTCTGAACACATCTAGTTCCTTGATTTCTTCAAGAAAAAAGAGATTACCTCTTTTGTTAAGAACCAAAAAGAGACAAATTTACTCACCAATGATCTCCCACTATTGAGAAGTCTTTGAAAGATTAATGATTATTCTTTTAAATACTCAAAACATTTAAATATGTGTACAATATAGAAATGAGCCATTTATTCTGAATAATGGAGAAAAGTTGAAAAGCATTTATTACCTTCTACAGGGTGATCTCCTGGATTCGCATGCAAACTAATGGGGAAAAAGTCTAATGCGCACTTTTTTCATTTCTTTCAGAGCGTTAATACCATTCTAGTTGTTCATTAAAAAGTTGTGTGTGTGTGTGTGTGTGTGTCTTTCTCTTGCTCACACACTGTCTGTGCTGCAATATTTCTTTATAACAAACTGGCCTCAGGAAATTATTAATGAAGGGTTGGGAGGTTACACAGCAGCTAAGCCCAGAAGAATGCCTGTGCAAAGAGAGAACTACCTATTCAGAAGGGAGGAGAAGCGTCTGGGGAGGGCTGGTAGTTTGAAAAGGAATTTCTTCCTAGCCAAGAAATTTTCTACACTGTGCAAAGCCAAAATAAAATGAGTCATAACACTTCACATTTCCTAAGTGAACATTACTAGAATGACCTTTGACTTTCTATGGAAATCAAGTGCAGCACAAATGAGAAAACAGAATGGTTTCCCCTTCCCTGATGTGCCCTTGAGGACATGCCTGAGATGATAGAGGGTCAGTCCTGGTAGAAGCTGTTAAGAATTGGATCCCATATATTTGTAACTTGCAACTTTACCTTCAGGAAAATTAGCAAGCTTAACAGAAAATAAAAGTAGCTTCACTCAAAGGTACACAAGCACCAGTATGTCCAACAACTACCAGCACTACCTATGACATCTTTCTTACACTATATATGCTATCAGAAACAGTCAAATGTTTTAATCAATGATTACGAAGGGGCTTAGAGTATGACTCCCTAAAAGATGGCTTTTTGGCATAAGGATTATTTTGAGCTGAAGATAAATGAGAATAAACAGATTTGGGAAAAGTTCTCTGTTCTCCAGTTATCTGCCTAAAAGTAGTGCATAATTTTTCCTTTTTGAAGGGGACATACATGCCCCTTTTCCCTCCATTCCAGGATGAAGAAAGTGACCCTTACCAGAGACGAAGAGCTGGCTCTGGAATGAGACGGTATGAGAGACTTAACTAAAATGGCCTTGCTAAAACAACAGTATTTATTATGATTCAATAATAATATTAGTTTCTCCATATTTTTAGTCACTTGCCCGAACTTCATTGGCTGGAAGCTCAAATTTCCTTTCCTTTGTGTAGTGACTCCTCCACAATTCATCATCATCTGCTAAAATAGGATAGAATACCCCAAGCCTAACTGCTTTTTAAGATTTTCACATCCTCACTTTGAAGCCCTTATGCAAATAAAATTTAAAAGGTTAATAAAATTAATATGCCTTTTCTCTTGTTACTCTTTCTTTTGTCAGTTTAATTTGCTGGCCTCAACTTCTAAACCTAAGAGGTAGAGGAAAAGTTCTTTTTTTTCTTCTCCACTATAGTTCAATAAGCAATTTGAAAGCAGTGTTAAGTTGAAAAATATCTATTGACACCCATAAATACACAGAACTTCAAAGTGTTTATAATTGTTGAATTGCTAAATGACTACAAATTTGTGAAATAAAAAAAATTCTAGAAGTTGGCAAAAAGAGCAACATTAAAATGACAACCGATATAACAAAATCAGTAGTTCACATTTTTAGAAATGTAAACATTCAGTTATTGATTCTTTCAGCTTCAGAGTAACTACCAAGCCCTGATCTAGGCACTATTGATATGACAGTTTATAACCTAAACAGGGAGAAAGGAAAATATACACTTTTCTTTCATCTCACTGTATTTTATCTCCAGAGGTAGATGCTTCTTACACCCTTCTCTTCATTCACTAAACAAATAATGTTTGAGTACCTACTGCCTGCCAGGCAACGTTCTAGATCCTGAAGATAAAGCAGTGAGGAGGGGAAAATAAATCAACCTCCGATAACAACAACTACAATTTCTGGCTTCATATATCTTACATTCCAATGACATCATAAAACAATGCTCTCTTCCAAAAAAGTATGCAGCAACACAAGTGTTTAAATTTATTCAATCAGATTTCATTGGGAGGTTTCATTCTCTCTATAACCAATGTAGGCAAATAGTTTAAAGGAAATTCATAATATACATGTTCCTGTATTTATATATTGTTGCTTATAAATATGTCAGGATCAATTTTTTAAAAAAAATTTGAAACCACTATTGACCATGCAAGTTGTGATTGTGGAGTTTTAATATTTTTGTTTCTTACAGAATGGTCTGTTGACAAAGGCATGTCTCCCCTTTGAGACTGATGCACGGGACAGAAATCAACCAGGACTTCTGAGTGGCTTCATGTTCAAGGTCATGATACAAATGTATAAACATAATTCCAATGGTGTATGACAATGAAAAGAAGGCACACCCTGCCTCTCTTCCAGAGCTTGTCTTAATTTTGTGATACTGTTTTGGATAGAGAAAGGTCCTTCTTAATTTAGCTAAAATCTGAGCGTGAATATCCACTCTATCTGACAGGAAAAAAAAAAAAAGAAATCCTGGCTTTCTTTGGAAGATCTTCATTGCACAAGGGATCAAATTAGGTCTTTACTAAACCCACAGATACACTCAGCCTCCAATATGCTCCACATTTAAAAACTCTGAGCCATTTCAAGCCTAAATTTTAGGAGTAAAGAAACTCCTAGTAAATTCCTAAACAGGAAATAAAAAGTCTTCTTCCAAAGATACTCTTCTGCTTCAGACTTCCTTCCCCAAAATTAGGACATGGACAACTAGTCATATTATCTTAGTCACATTATCTTATTTGGGATATAACCTGTTTAATATGTACAATGAAATGAAACAAAATGTGTCCTTTTTATAGCACAAGACATAACATATTTAGGAAAAGGGATACATCTGCTGGATTTAAAAATACTAGTGTTTCAAATAATCAAAACTTTATTTCTAGAGCTTTTTCTACATACCTGATTCTGCCAATATCATCTTTGCACTTAAAGAAGTCATGAAACAGTCAGAAACAAAGAATTTCAAGTCACAAACTAATGATGGAGTTAGCCTACATTATAGGTTAGCTATTACACACCGACATACAGTGATACTGCCAAGTATCTTCAAAATGTAATACTTATGTGTTGTCATTAAACCACTGAGGTAAATGCCAACATTTATCACTATGTAGAAAATCAAACAGAAATCATTAAAAACATTTTAATGAAAGTATAGTTTTTTGTTACTCACTGAAATTATCGGCAGCATTGAAACAAAATCTACTAATGTTTTAAGATATGAACTATGCTTTAAGCTGGTATCTACTGCAGCACAAAGTGCGAAGTCACACACAAAATGTGAAAATAAATTTTGGCAACTAGACTAGAATGTAAATAGCATAGCCCAATTCTCCCCAATGCCTAAGATATTTCCTAATAAAAGAGATTCCTAGCACTAAACATTTAACAAATTGATCTACTAATGGATTGGAAAAGCCAGTAATCTTCCTCAATCTTCCAGTAGCACCAAGTAAATTTCCTTGGTATTGTTTACTAATCTGCACAGGATTTAAACACCCAAAGTAATCTGTATAGCATTTGTATTTTTTAAGCACCAAAATTAGACATAAAAAGATCAGTGAAAAATCTGGGATCATTTTCAAATTTGGAGCATAAAAAACAGAATAATTCGTCTGAAAGAATATAGTATAGGAAAGTTTGTTTTCTCTTTTATCTAGGCTTAAGACAATTATTTACAAATGAAATAATGAATTTTGTCTTTTTATGAAAACATCAAGGGAAATCTTAATAAAATGTTTGAAGTACCAACAAAAAGCCTAAGCACAATGTTTAAATTACTGAACTCAAAAAATAAAATGACTTCTTATATGTCTTGGATTCTATACCTTAAGTAAAAGGATTTACATAGTCAAGCTTCATTTGCTTACATGGGAGTTACTCTTCCAAAATGTCTTTTATCTTATAAAGGAGAAACCCTCCCTCTTTGCACAGAAAATTCCTCACTTTCAAGTCACCAATTGTTTTGAAAAACTTTCCCTTGACAGAGATATAGGATCATCTCTCAAAGAGCCAAATCAAACAGCCAACCTACTAAAGACACCTAGCAATCCGGTTATTGTCCAAATTGTTTTCTAGACTAAAGTCAACTGGTGGTACCAGCAGAAGGAATCAGGAGTCTGGGATTCTAAAAAGGTTCATTAAGAATGTATTCACATTCAGCAAATGTAATATGCTATGTGGTTCTTCTATTATCTTTCTCACTTATATTGCTGTACAAGTGAATGACAATGTTATTATAATTTAAATTACTAGATATCATTGTCTTGAAAAAGCAGAGAAAAAAGAGACGTACTCTCAACAGTAGTTCTGAAACTTCATTGTTCTTAAAATTTTACCAGATGGTAAACTTTAAAAGTTGCCATAAAAAGACATAAAATATGTCTTCTTACCAAAAGTGTGTGTGTCTATTTTTGACCAAAGTGGTGAAACCTAGGTTCTCTAAGAGCATAAGACATGAAATACGACGGTTGAGATTTACCCATCTAAGAAGCAGTCTATGTTCACTATCAATAATCAATACATCTAACTCACCCCAGCTCAGGAACTAAGAATACCAGGATACAATGGCCTCAATACATTACCTATAAAAGTACAAAACCAGTCTCTATCCTTGCTAAATGCCATTCCTTCTCATTCTGGCTGACTTAAAATATGGATATAAATTAAGACAATTCACTCTGCCTCATAGACAGAAACAAAATGAACAGGAAAATAAATACTCTGGTCTCTGGGGGTACTGAATATTTGTATTGTCTTAAACTTACTGAGAAACATGAGCATAAACTTGTGCTGTCTGGGCACCATACTTATGTAAATAGCAGAGGGTTATGTTTTTAATTTGGTTGTGACACCATAAATATTGGCATACCAAACATGTGCTTACTGCCATGAATTCTGAACTCTCTCTCCAGGGTCTGCTTCTGTTTTGTCCACTTGCCAGAACTAAGGACTACTTAGTTCTGCCCATAATCTCATAGGATCAGAGCTGAAAAAATCAACTTTATTTCCAAGGAAAAAAAATTCTTTTTGTGACTTTCTAAAAGGATAACTTTTTCAAGATTTTTGCCTTCCCTGGGATAAATCACAGTTGTCAATCTCAAAACCTCAAAGTAAAAAAGAAAAACAAACTAAAAATAAGACAGCACATGAGTTATGTCTTATGTTAACTAGAAAGAGCAAAAGGGGAAATAATTTAAAACAAAAACTACGTCAAAGTTAGTGAAAATGAGCTTTCAGTGGTCATACTCTTCTCTATAATAAATTGATTGCAATAAAACTTTATCCTAAAGTTCCCTGTTTAAAAATAAGTTTCCTTGAAATGATACATTTCTTTTCCTTATTGAGGAAATAACATTCTAAGCAGTCATCACTATAATTTTGCCAATCAGGTTCTTTGTGCATTCATTTTATTCAGTCTAAGCAAAAAGATTGAGGCTCTCCAGTTAGCCCCTTTTAGTTCCTCAAAATGAAGCCAGACATGAGATGCATCCCTCAGCTGTGAAATAAGGCATATGACTCCTTTAGAGCCCATCAGTGATGATTTATGACACCAGATGCCAACACTGCAGCAGAACAAGCTGTGTTGGGTCTAAGTGGGCTGTTTACACTTCACTTAAAGGATCCACTATCCGGTGGGAAACTAGGCTAGAGATTATTCAACATTTTATTCTTCGACTCTTGAAAATTATGAGAGATTAAAACACATATATAATTAGAATCCAAGGTAGAAAGTGGTAAATTCTGCACTATTCTGAGAGTTTAGAGAAGGCAGGCATACCAGACTGAAAGAAAGAGAGAAGGCTTTATGGGACAGAGAGGGGACAAGTCAGATGGGGCCTTTAATCTGTGTTGGCTTTGAACACGCAGCATGAAGGAGAGATGATGGTTCCTTTCCACTCCACATCCCAGGCACTAACTTATTTGGCTATTTTACCACAATCTGGCATGTGAACTGCTGCAAATGCCTTCAAACTGCTGCCCCAGCCTCTAGCTTCTCTGTCCTTTACAATCATCCTGATGTACCTTTATTTTGGAAAGAAAACAACTATATATTTGAAATTGGTTAAGACAGTAGGTCTTAAATGTTTTCACCATGAAAAAAAAAAGGATGACTGTGTGAAGTGATGGATAAATTGATTAGCTGGTTTGTGGTAATCTTTTTGCAATGTATGCATATATCAAAACATTGCATTTTATATGGTAAACATATTCAGTTTTTAATTGTCAGCTATACTCAATAAAGCTGGGAAAAACACTATTTGCTGATAAAATAATAATATGAAAAATGTAAAATACATTTAAAAAACAAAAATCAAAGCTGATTAATTTATGAATATTTAATTATCTGTTATAGGTGTAAGAATATGAGCATAAATGAAAAGACACACCCTTTTTATTAGGAATTGACGCAGACGGCTATATACATTACCCATCAGCTAAGGTCCTTCAGTGGTGCCATAGCATCCGACAAGTTTGCATCTAAACGTGCTCTTAGTATGTCAGACAGAGCCCTTCACAATTAATGAATAATTTTTCAATCCTATTTCTCACCAGAAACAGTTCATTTTTGAATAGGCTTTGTGCTCTCTCACAAGTCTACACCTTCTGCTTAGAACACTCTCTTCTTTTTCTGGTGAATTATTTATCCTTCAAGATCCGACTTAGTAATAGCCCGATGAGAAGCCCTTCCTGAGCCACAAGCAGAACATCCCTGGGTCCTTGGGCATTCTAAGCATATGTCCAGTGTATCACAAACAACATCACGCACACAAAGGACATTTTGTTTACCTGTTTTCAGAATGTGACACAGTAATTAGAACAACAAGCATTTTTGTGTATTGGATTTCATTAATTTGTTGGTTGAAAGAGTTGGCAGAGCAATACACGGAGTCAGGAAAGTACAGATCTCTGGGGTGAACAGAGGTCAGTTCTGCATAATATTTGTATTAGAAGACTGGGGTGACAGCACAGTAGACACGGAGAACAGCAATGTGGACTCTCCTTACTCAAAGTTGCGTCCTCAGACCAATGGCAATAGCATCACCTGTGAGATGGTTAAAATGCAAATTTTTGGTCCCACTCAAGACCTACTAAATTAGAATCTGAATTTTAAAAAGGTGATTTGTATGTATATTACAGTTCGGGAAGCACTAATCCAAGCTTGACTAGAGCAGACACAATCAGAACTCTATTATAATATTATCTGACATTAACCTCCTGTAAATGATCGATTGTGGGTGACAGGGCATGGGAAAAGCGTGAGTCATAGAAGGAAGAATAAGGACCCTTTGCCACAGTTTAGGTCATAGGTAACCAGCACCTGGTTTGGGAAGACAGTGAGAATGCAGAAATTTACAAATGTAAAGATAACCATTTTACCTAAAAATCGCAATGTTAATATTTACTTATTAGCTTGACAATAATTCCATGCTTATTTAACATACTATGTTATATATTTTGAAATGTTCTGAAGAAATAATAGCAGGACAAAATCTATTAGTTTTAAGTTGCTTTCTCAGACTTGGAGTGCTAAGAGTAACCCAGATTAGGAGAAATATTACGTCCTCTAAATATACATGTAATTGGATGTTCCAATGGAACTGAGGTTTCCACAAGATAGGTACCAGGACATCAAAGCGGCAATAAGACAGACATCTTCCGTATGCATATTTTCAAGAAAAGTGGAAAGAAGCTGTTCTATGAATGCTGAATCCCTTGAACACATTGAAGATCCTGCCCCGTTCATTCCACTCCCTCTCCCACCCCAGGCTCCAGGTAGAAGCAGGCCTAGGTAGGGAGTGAAGAGATCCAACGCTATCACATTTGGAGTTTTAACTATTCCAAATTACTAGGCATGTTTGTTTCTGAAGAGTAAGAGTGTTTATATTAGAAGTTACTCTAGAACTCTGTGTCACTTCAGAGTGAGCTGAAAGGCCATGGTCTTACAGGAATATTCATTCTGGGCTAGGGAGATTTCCTCCTTTCAGTAAAATTTAGGAAGAACAAAAATAAATTTGTGTTTTGATCGTGACCCAAGGGTCATAGTTATTCAACAGACTAGTTCCAGGTCCATGCTGCCGGTGATTATGGAAACATAAAACGGGCTTTCTCCTGATAAGAGTACACATAAGTCCTACTCTGCAAACGCACACAGAAAACAGACCTCTTTAGACAGTGTGAAATACGCATGCTAAGGTGTATGTTCTCTTGAGCAAACAAGTGCTACAACTTGGACCCACCCCAACAACTTTCTATGTGGCTTTAATAACTGCAAAAACAACAAATTTGTGTCGTGGTTGCAACAGACACTAGAAATTCCATATCAAGGACCCGGGCAGACTTGTAGTGGGTTTCTCTCTGTCTTTTATCGTTTCTCAGGTCCCACTTAGAAGGGCATCAAAGCCAAAAAAATAAAGTAATGGTCATGAAAGTGTCATTAAATTTGAATTTCCACTGTTCTTTTTATATCGCTAAAGCTTTTTATAGGTTAAAAGTTCTTCCTAGTTGAGGTTTGGATGTAAGTTTTTAATATGCATTTTCCACATGTCACTCCCCACCCAGTAACCAGTGTTTGGTACTACGTTTGATTCCAGCTTCTCCCAAAGCATACACGAACCTTCTTGGCTTACCAACCCCACTCTTTGCTTCATCTCCACATCTCAGACTTACCATCTCGTTTTCCTTCTTGATGGACTGGCCAGGCAAAAACACCTACTTCTGTTATAGTTCTCTCGTATATTATATACCTCTACTTTAGTCATTATGCTGGACTCAAATGTTGGACTAAAATGACACTACAGTGGTTTATCCAACTCCATCGGATAAACCATTGGTACATTGGGAACCACTGGTAAATTAGCCCTTGCATCTCCTCTCACTCCCTTACTTTGTCAAAAATTATCTCAAGGATCACTTCCTCGAAAACTTAATACCTACTTTCCTACCAAATAGCCTCTATTATTATTGTGATTATTTGGTATGTGGCTTAATAGCTCTACAGTCATTTCACCTGTGTTCCAATAACAATTGCACAAGAACTTTCTAAAATAGAAGGCTTATTTCTTGCTACACATTTAATCATTTCCTCTCCTCTGACTCTCTCTCAAACCTCCAAAATAAGCAAAGAAACAAAATATGTTTCCTTCCATCCTGGAACCACTATCTCCTTCTCTCTTAAAAACTTAATGTATGGCCGGGTGCAGTGGCTCACACCTATAATCCCAGCACTCTGGGAGGCGGATCACCTGGGGTCAGAAGTTTAAGACCAGCCTGACCAATGTGGAGAAACCCCAGGTCTACTAAAAATACAAAAGTAGCTGGGCACGGTGGCACAGGCCTGTAATCCCAGCTACTTGGGAGGCTTAGGCAAGAGAATCGCTCGGACCTGGGAGGCAGAGGTTGTGGTGAGCAGAAAACATGCCATTGCACTCAAGCATGAGACAAACAGCAAAACTCAATCTCAAAAAAAAAAAAAAAAAAATCATGAAAAAAACTTGATGTCTCACTTCCTTTACTCCACGTCCATTCTTCTACACTTATTATACTGAAGATTTTTTCTTTGTGTCAACATGGAAAAATCCTAGGCTGTTCATTGGTCTTCATTTTCTTCAGTCTCTGCTGTATTTTATCATATGGGTCAATTTCTGTGAATTTTCTCTCTCCATTCTTGGCATCCTTCACCACCTGCATTGTGACTGCCCTGACTTTTTTTCCTTCATGACTTCCTCTTCAGGGGATTTCTTCCTATGAGACTTCCTTTTCCTTTTGACCTTATTCTTCACCGTTCAGCAACCTTCATTCTGTTTCTATCTTTTATTTATCATTAGGAGTCAGATTTAATTCATAATTGGCTGCCCACATAGCTGCGACGGGAGGGTCGATAATGGAGTTCCCATGAGGCATGAAGAATCACTCTTCTGTTTACTCAAGCCCAAGCCATATATCAATTTCCCTCCCTTTGTGCCTCCTATTTCCAATGACCTTCCTACTGAACCTACTTCGGAGGTCTCCCTCAAAACAAACTACACTTTAGACTGCATGAATTACCCACACTTCCTTACTGTGCATATCTATCCACCAGGTTCCCAACTCCTAAAATCCTACCCCACCTTTGATTCTGCATGTCCAAATGATGCTCATCTTTCCTGGCCCCTTTGTTCAAAATATATATATATCTCCTAACAACTTTTTTCAGCCTTTTCTAATGGCTCAGCTAAATAATCTTGCCTTTCTCTGAATTCCCACCAAACATGATACTATCACTTTTTATTATCTAATATACCTAACTGCATGTCTTATCTCTCCCTTTAACTATAAACTACTTGAAGGCAGTGACTAAGTCTAATTTCACTCTGCATCTTCCACAATGCCTGAGCTTCAGGCAGATACCTAAGGCACAAAGATGTGAATTGTTTTCAAGATCACAGAAAATACAGTTTAAATGCAGGTCTTCGGTTTCTTCATAGACTGAAGGCCATCAAGTTACTCATTTTAAAAAAAGGAAATAACCAGCCACACATTACACAGAAACTATAATATCCACCATTGTTGTTTTTTAAGCCTGTGAAGCTGAAGCAATTATTTCTGCTGCCAAACTTCCAGCAGTAACACTTAAAAGTTGCCAGTATGTTATAATGCCATCAGTTTTCAAAACTTTGAAAGGCTCATTGATTTTTACTAAGGATTTCTTTCACAATCACTTCCTTTAAAGCCAAATGAGCCAACCATGATTGACAGAAGATACAGAATGAATACATGTTATGGTATCAACATAAAAATTATTTAGTTTCCTGTGCTTACTTCAATTTCCAAGTTGATTTCTAGTTCCCACTGCCAGTAGTCATCATCACTGATGGGTAGTACAACACATTTTTATACATCCACCCACTCAACTCCCTTTTATTGAACCATTTTGGCACAATCATCACACCCAATTTCAGAGAAGGTAAATGAATATCCTAATGCAATAAAGTGGCTCTGCTAAACACAAGATAACTTGGATAGGACTTATTGCCCACTTCTTAAGTAAGACAAATGAATCTCACACTAGGGTGGTTATAATAGCAGTTTTATTACAAGACTGGCAGAGTTACAGTAACTATAAATCCTAACTGTTGTTAGATTTTTTACTTTACATAGTTGTAGTTATGAATTGACTCTTGTAAGCCAGAACAATTATTTTACAATTAGTTTAGACATGTCTGAGCCCAGAAGGAAAATTTCTATTTCAATCATCTTATTTTCCTTTAAAAGAACCTAATGCTACCAGAAATCAGATCAATTCAAACTTCACACGAGTTTCTAGCCATTTCTCAAAGTTGAAAAGATTTATAAACGCAATTGCTCCAAATTTTAGGTATGCTTTCCAATTGCAATACAAAAACAGCAATAATGGATTTCCACGCACTTGACAAAAACAAACAAATAAACAAAAACAAGCTTGCAACCTCATACTCAAAGTAGAACATGGCCACCACCCTATAAAACATAATACACACCCCTATATTTGGACTGCAAATCTATCACTTAAACATCCAGTAAATGACCCAATTTGTTTACATGGCCCTGTAGCTTTTTATGGCCTTTCCATAAAGAAGTTACTACATCCATTCCCTTTATTTTGTTTAAGAGTGTTTGAATGAGCCCCAGAACCACAGGTTAGTTAAACAAGCTGTCCTTAGATGGACGTGGTCTCATATAATTCACCACTACCGGGGAAATTTTCAGAACAATGTTTGTTAGTTTTCTAACACCACACATTCCTACACACCAAAAGTACTTCCTGTGCTTTATGCAGTTTTAAGTGTTCGGCAGCTATATTAAATAAGTCCTATTTTTCCATTTTTCCAAGTAAACTTGTGGCATTTACACTTCTTCCAGAAGATTTGCACCTCTGAGGTTTTGCTATGGTAGGTTGGCCACTCAGAAATGACTGCAAACAAAGATTGCAAGGGAAATGTAAAACCCAGACACCCTAATTGATTTCCTAGGATGTAAATGTTAGTTCTGAAAGGAAACCATTTTAAAGCTGTTAGTTTAATGGGGTACCCAACTGATGCCTATTAAAAGTTATCAGTACAGATTAAAGATGCATTTTCCACAGTGAAGCAAAAACTTTTTTAAAAATAAGAATAGAGCTGATTTGAGTCCTAATTTTTTCTTTGTTACCGTGGCTTAAAACGTCAAGACTGCTAATATTCTCAAGAAAACACAAATAAAAAACACTTTTTGAAGGATTAGTATTTATCAATTAGGTATCTCGGCTCAGTATCTCTCAATAGCCGAGCCAGATTCTGACCTGGGAAATTGCCTGCTATTTTTTGATTGCTGCTTTTTCTAGAAACAGACAGTTTGGACCACAGTGACTAATACAATGCAAAGATACTGTTGAACTCATTTTATATATATATATATAACTGTAAAACATATATATATATATAACTGTAAAACATATATATATATATATATAAAATGAGTAAAACAGTTATATATATATATATATATATATATATATATATATATATATATATATAAAACGTTGGGATACCTCTACCACTATGCATTTTGTTATTGACTTTACTTTTTTTTTTATTATACTTTAAGTTCTGGGATACATGTGCAGATCGTGCAGGATTGTTACATATGTATACACATGCCATGGTGGTTTGCTGCATCCATCCCCCCTGTCATCTACATCAGGTATTTCTCCTAATGTTATCCCTCCCTAATCCCCTCAACCCCTGCTATCCCTCCCCTAGGCCCCTCACCCCCACAACAGGCCCTGGTATGTGATGTTCCCCTCCCTGTGTTTGTGTGTTTTCATTGTTCAACACCCACTTATGAGTGAGAACATGCAGTGTTTGGTTTTCTGTTCTTTTGTCAGCTTGCTGAGAATGATGGTTTCCAGCTTCATCCATGTTCCTGCAAAGGACATGAACTCATCCTTTTTTATGGCTGCATAGTGTTCCATGGTGTATATGTGCTAGTTAGAATGGTGATCACTAAAAAATCTGGAGATAACAGATGCTGGAGAGCATGTGGAGAAATAGGAGTGCTTTTCCACTGTTGGTGGGAGGGTAAATAGTTCAACTCTTGTAGAAGACAGTGTGGCGATTCCTCAAGGACCTAGAAATAGAAATTCCATTTTACCCAGCAATCCCATTACTGGGTATATACCCAAAGGATTATAAATCGTTCTACTATAAAGACACATGCACACGTATGTTTATTGTGGCACTGTTTACAATAGCAGAGACTTGGAACCAACCCAAATGCCCATCAATGATAGGCTGGATAAAGAAAACTGACTTTACTTTTATTCCTAAACAAAAGCACATTATTTCTGGAGCTCTACGTGAAGATTCATTGCCTCTACAATACAAGAGACTAGACCTCATAGCACACTAGTGTTTTTATAGCTTTAGATGCAGTTTTATAGATATAGATATAGATATATATGTGTGTGTGTGTGTGTTCTTTTTCACGTAGTAAAGTCAACAACAATATGCATAGTTATAGAGATGTCACTGCCCATTGAAAACAAAGCATCCCCTAATAGCTTTTATTATCTACAACATCAAAATATTTCCAGTAGAGGTCTGCCTCCAGGACACCCACCTCAGGCTATGGATGTACAGATTTATGCTTTTCACACCAGGTTTATCCAACTTTTTCCCTTGTTTTTACTGTATTCACAAAACCACCAACTACGATAAGAAATTCACCTCAATTTTGTCCATCCCTTTAACGGATAATCCAAAGGCAAATCACACTCTAGTAAGAAAGAGTCATTAGTATGCTTCCATAAAGCAATCTGAAAACACTAATTGTTACCGTGTTTTTCCTATATTCTTTTTTCCTGTGCTCTTTAAACCTGCCTGTCATTAGATCTCAGGTTTGAAGTACAATAAATCAGAAATGATCACTGCAGGTTTCCCCCTTTTCCCACACCCAGTAAGAAAATTCCAGTAAGAGAAATGAATACTCCTTTCTTCTAATTTGTTCACATCTTACTCACATTTTAAGCAAATGTTTCTTCTTAGCACACTGATATTAAATATCAACTGCTACCATAGCAAAATAAATTATAAAGCTTTACTGACCCTCAATTTGCATTTCTAATCACCCCAGACTATGAATATATATATGGCATTATGGGAAACAAGCTGTGATTTATTCCTCAGAAGAAAAAAAAGATAAATAATTATGACTACTTAAAAGACAGCTGTCCTTTTAAATATGCAGCAAAATAATTGCCAGAAACAACAGGAGATTAGTACCACGTAAGTCCAACTTCTGTTGTTAATGGTTTCTGATCTCTGTAGTGACTCAAAGGGCAGGTGCAATGGCCAACTGGGCATATTTAAGCACAGAAGTATATCTCTACCATGCAAACACTGAAATGCTTAAAATAGTATCCACTCATGAACAAGGATTTCCTAGAATGCAAACAGCATAGCTTCAAAAAATGGCATGGCATCGAGATAGTACATTCACCAAGAGAATTCAGTCATTTCAAATCCTTAAATAACACAAAATCTTTCCAGCATTTATATACATGGGACCACAATGAACGTCAGTGGAAAAATGACGCAGATACTCACAAAAAGCAACCTCATAGGAACTAATTTTCCACACACTTGAGATCTTTTCCTCCTAAAAGTGTTAAACCTGTTTTCTTTGCCTGTGATGTAACAGCTTCATGACTTTAATTCAGCGTCCTCGAAGCTGTCTCCCTTTTGTCCCAATTATTGATCCTTTACCCAGCCTCATTCTGCATGCCATCTGTTTTGTGAATGAAGTGTGAAAATAGCTCCTTGTTTACATAAAGAAGGCAACACAGAGTAGTGTGGACACAGGCTCAGCCCATGAGAGGGGAACTGAGGCTGTGCAGCCTGCCCTTCTAACCTGTTCACAACTGCCAAACATGTCTGATGACTGAAAAACATTCCAGCAACAAGCAGTTATCTGCACACACCAAAGCTGAACTCTGCCACTGCCTGCCTGCTGATAAAGTAACTGAATAGAAAGGGTTTTGATGGAATCATGAAGGCTTTTCCTTTTGTTCCGTTTGTTAACTGCCAACACTGCAGGAAGTACACAGAGCATCAAGGTCTTTTTAAGTCCAGGACATCTTTCCACACTTTTTCTAGCTTCTCCTCACTCTCAACATTCTCGATGCTTCTTGTCTCTCACCCATGGTATGCCTCGTCATGCCTCTTTTCCTTAGGCTGTTCCCTCAGCCTAGGATCCTTCTCTCTTTTTCCCCTCTCAGACCCGCTTCAAAACACATCACCTCCTCTGTGGGAGCTTTTCTTCTTCAACTTCCCTTCCAGACAAAACCAACCACTTAGTACATCAATAGAGGACATTTGAAGCGAAATAAAGCACTCTGTGTTCCCGTAACACTTTCAGCACAAAACTAATAGACCATGAAGTCAAAGGCAGGATCTGCCATCCTCTGACCAAGTTTCTCAAGGGCAGGGGCTGCATCTTCTTCTCTGCGTACACAGCACATAGGGCAAAGCTTAGCAAAGAGCAGATGCTCATAAATATTTGCTGAATGAAAACAATGTTCTAATAAAACATTAGACCATTTAACTTACGGAGGAAGAGGCACGTGGCTCTGAGTCCTGGCTTGGATTCAGACCAAGGTCCAAACATCTACCAGCTGTGGGACCTTAGCTAAGCTACTTAGCCGGGGAAACCCTGGTGTTTTTCCTAACATCTCACGGAGAGTTTATAAACTGTGTGCTATCTGCAAACATTGAGGACAAATGTGGCACCTAACAGTCATGCCTGGATAGTCATTATTAAGCAATGCAAAACTAGAAGCTTACTCAGAGTCCTTTAGACCCATCCAACTACCCCCCAAAATGCATCTAAACTCTGCTGCTGCCAGGTCCCGCCTGGCAGTTCTTACTGGTTTATCAGCACGTAGTGTACACAGTAGAAATGTTAATCTCCATCCTTGGACTTACCATTAACGACTTGTTCTGTTTGAGAATGTTGATTTACCTTAAGGAATCAGACCCTCACTCTGCCTCAGCCCCACAGACCCCAGCAACAACCCCATACATACCTCAGTGGACTAAGAAATAACCCAACTACTATTCTAAAGGAAAAAAGCCGGCTGGGCACATGGCTCACCTCTGTAATCTCAGCACTTTCCCACCTCTGTAATCCTGAGGTAGAAGGATCACTTGAGCCTACGAGTTCAAGACCAGCCTGGGCAACATGGTGAGACCCCATTTCTACAAATAAATACAAATATTAGCAGGGAGTGGTGGCATATGCCTGTAGTCCCAGCTACTTGGGAGGCTGAAAAGGGTGCATCATCTGAGCCTGAGGAGGTCGAGGCTGCAGTGAGCTGTGATCACACCACACTGCAAAGAGGTCTGGTGTGGAAACATGGCAAATAACTGTCCAGGGAGGAGTCTACTCAGTCACCAGGGGACGACAAAGAGTGGCTTAAAGATGGACATGCATTCTAACGAGAAATCTGATGACAAATAAAATTAAACTATATTTAAAATGCATTCCCATAAGGTAAAAGAAAACTTAGCTAATGCTACCAAAAATATCACTTATAGCAACTTGGCTTTAATTATAAATGTAGTTATTATAGTTCCTCTTTGTAATTTTTATTTCCCTTTGTTTTCAGATTTGGGAACTTTGCAAACAAAAAGTTTAAAAATGTAAATTAATAATAATATTTTAGGCAAGCCATGAATTTATTTTCTGACGATCTTGACCTTAAAAAAAAAAAAAAAAAACTTTAACTTCTGAATAGAATATCCATGGAATACAGTGTAAATAAAAATTAAGGTCATTCATTAAATCTACTTCAAAAAATAATAGGTTATACTTTCTAGTGTTCACTAAACATGCTTATTTATTCATTTTTATGGTACTTTTACCATTGAGATGTCCTGCTAAATGCTAAAATTATTACCAAAAGTTTTCCTGGTGGAACTGAGCATGCCAACGTCAGCCATATTCTTCATCTCCATCATTGAATAAAGCAAAATATTAAAATAAACATCATTCATCTATATACCTGCTTAAAGTACAGTTCTAACATAACGGTAACCATCATAAAGGTAGTATTTCCAGTTACTTGCCAATGTGTCAGATGCCTATACAAACGGAAGTATCACTACATATATATGTATATATTAGCTGTTCTGTTTGATTGTGATTATCATGAGATTATTTTTCTTATTGTTCCTGTAAATATTTCAGAAGAAACAGATTCCTACCTCATCTTCCAATCTGAAAAGCATGCAATCCACTAACATAATAAAGAAATGCTTTTATAAAAAATATCTGAATTTTGAAACCAGGATTCCATTTGCTAGTTGGTTCTCACATAAAGAAAAATACATCACCACATTAGCAGTTTAATAGTGGCTCTCAAGTGACCTTGACAAGGTAAAGTCTGCTCTCTAGGCCTCAATCTGCACATCAGTGAGGATAAGCTTCTGTGATCTTTCCAGCTCTGACATTCCTCCTACCACACATGTTGCTGAGTTCTAGCCTGTGCAAGTTATCCTTGAGCCACAGGCAACATATACAAAGCACACAGATTCTGGGGGCTTATCATCTAGGCCACATTTTCAAGAGCCCTTGGTCTGCATCACACCACAGTCCCCATCTTCAGAAAATACAAGGCTATGCACAGCAATTATATTTTTGAAAGAGCAGCCAGTTCTCGGAAACCTATCCATTTGCCTGACACCTGCTCACTTGGTAACATGTATCTTTACCAAGAGTAAAACGTGCTACTCTGTTTGGCACAACCCATCACTACCAATACATGAACAAGCTTCTCTTCCTGTTTAAGAAGTCAAATACTGTGCAAGTTCCAAGTCCAAAAAGATATCTTAAAAGATGGCCTGTGGTCAGAGTTAACAGCATAGTCTGTCTTTAATAAGATGCTAACTACATCCAGAAACTTTCAACAGATATTCACCGGGCATGCTCTCTGCCACACCTGTCTCAGATGCTGGAGGTCCTACAGGAAGCATCAAACAAGGTCCATGCTCTCAAGGACTTAGATTTTATGGTGGGGTCATAACCCTTCAGGAGCTAAAACCGAAGGAGCTGCAGGAAGGGGACTTGAAAGAAGCCGTACCCCTTCGTTACTCCAGGTTCTTCAAGTCATGGGTCAGGCCTGAGCTGCCAAGCAGAGAGGAAAAAAGATGGAAGTTTAACCCCAATATGAACTAAATTGTCCACAGCTAAAAGTGTCAAAAGGCTTAACAATCAGTATGGCAGGAACATTGAACAATCCCAACAGAAGCCAACAGGGTTACAGAAGTATCTTGGAGGCCTTGAGCAGTACGAGGCATTGGAGTTTCTGCTTCACACGGTTGGTCCATCTGTCTTAGAGGAATTGCACTAGTCCCTTCCCAACTCATTGGAAATATTTCAACATTTCAACATTTTGGTAATCAGTATGGTAACTAACACTGGTGCATACTAAATAATTATCAAACATTAGATGTCTCCTTAGGAGATACAAAAAAAAAAGGAGATTTGGAAAACAAAATCATAGCTAGAGGCAGTAGTGGTGAAAAATAATACAACATACAGATTGTTTACAGCTAATCTTAACTAAAAGGCCAAGAAGCAACAGAGATTGCTTAATAAACAAGTTATAAAGAGATTACACAGAGTTACACAGAAAAATCAGAGTAAGTAACCGAAGGGACTTTATGACTTCTACCATTTTGGTTGATACAAATAGAGAAACCTACGGGAAAAATTTCATCAGTCTTGAAAACTTTTTTTTTTCTTTACTATGAACATTATGAAGATCTTGATTCATTACTACTTATTTAACATATCACCTTATCATTAGAATTTTTTTTCTCTAGAAGCTGCAAAAGTTTATAGATAAAACTTAGAATCTTACCAGTCTAAAGCTTGAAAACAAACATGAAGTAGAAACTAATACATAGAAGATATTTAAGAAATAACTTTCAGGAAAGGTGAAATAAAAGCAAAGCTAAGATTTCAGTGCCAGAGACAGAGCTAGATCTCGTAGAAGAGGATGGTAGCACTTGGAGAATTTAGTGTTGAATCCCATCCTCTATTTACAATTATTTAACAAATGATACATTAATCCTTGTGGCTTCCAACAAACCTTTGTACTTTCTAAACACTTTTTAGTGGCAAAAGCAAAGTATATCATTCATCCAATATCTGTGATTACAGTTGATATGGAAGAACAATGACCATATAATAGGGCTTTTTAATCGCCTACTGTGAAAAGACAAAATTCATCATTACACAATGGCACTCTGCTCATTCAACTTCCTCAACTATCTCAAATAGCAGAGAACCAGGAGGAAGTTTTTTTCTGTTTTTGGTAAAAAAAGCCTTTAAACAACAAAAATAAATGTCACAAAGTTCACGCAATCAAACTTACAGGGAAACTTACAGGAAAGTCCCTTTAGTCTGCAGTTAGAGCCTATTTACTCTTAGACACTGTTCTAAATATTGTGGTTATCTGTTTTTGATAAAATAGAGATTTGAAGCTGCCACCTAAAAACGGTGGTGAGGGGACTGGACACATTTTTTAATTTCCCATTTTTAATTTACATTTTGTTCGATACAGGCGCATTGGCAGGAGGAAGAGAAAGCTGGCACTGATAAAAAGAGACGGAAAATCCATGAACGCAAAATACAGGCAAAAGGGTATTACCAGTAGACCAAAGTAAATTGCCCCGCATGCCACAAAAGCCCCTGAGAAAAAGAACACATACAATAACTGATGTTCATAAGACCATCCCTAGCGAATCACAGCATATTCCAAATCTAAATTCAGAATGGTTAAAGAAAATGAGAAAAAATAAGAAGCATGCTCCTGATCTAGGAGTAAACTAAAATCCCTCACCAACAACACCGGTAGAAGAGCCATTCCTCCACCACCAACTTTGTCATTGGCATGTCTTTGTGCTGCATGCAACAGACAAAATAAGTTTTGTTTTGTTTCTGAATTATGATTCCTTCTGCTACAATTCAGAAGCACCATCCCAGAACTTAATCATTCCACAACAGGCATTCTCATCTAAAACCAGTGTGCACAAAATATGAGCATTCTTCACCATGGTCACATAGCAAGTATACAGGCCAGACACCCTCCAAGCAAGTCAATGTTACATTTTATCTCTTTCATCAAGTTAAATCTGAAGACTCTTGTCTTCATATGTGAGACAGGGTCAGAAGTAAGGTTAAAAATTAAGTATAGTGTATGAAGTCAACTATAATATTAGAGGATGAAACTGTACAGTAAAAGTGGCAAGAATTGCAATCCAATGGTAGTTCAAAAACCAGATACCTAACAATAGTGTAAATGACACTAACCCTTCAAAACTAATTTTGAACCATGTCCACATGATCCAGTCTAAATCCATGGATGCAGCATTGGCTATAGCAATCAATTTCTAATTCTACCTCCTCTTGGGACACCAAGTTGATATTAGAACTGAACAGCATGCGGGACCTGATTAAGTAAACACCACTGGGGACTTTAGCATACTCAAGAAAATAGAGTATCATGAGGAGGGGTTCTCGGAGACAGGAATGAGCTCCTATAGTCATAATACATCAATTTGGACATTTCATAGCACTTAGAAGACTTCACAAAATGATGCAATGCATGAACTGGGCCAATGGGATCTGGGCCAATGGGATTTTCTATGTGGTATCCTAAAGGAGGGTTTGCATTTACAGGATTGTACAACTGTCAAAATTGAGATAGCAATAGGGCAATCAAAAATCAATCGTAATTCAGTAGAAGAGCAAAAAATTACCCACATAATGGAAAATTTGAAAGTCAAAAAGAAGAAGTAGTAGTAGTAGTAATGGTAACAGTAGTAGCTCTAGCAAATCTGGTTACATTCCAGGGGAATCTTCTTTAGCACCCACCTGTTATCCTCAAATCTTAACTCTGATGTATAAAAAATCAACCTGAGCATGTGCAGGAAAACAGCTCTATATTGCCCCCTAGTGCTGGCCAGTGCCACTTCTCCTTGGGCTAAGAACTGTTACAAAGCCAGTAGTTCGTCTACTTCTAGTTACTTCCTGCTGCCATCCTTAACACAGACCATCCCCCAAACATAGGCCAATCAATCCTCTGCCCACAGAATAGGAAACAAGTGGCTATTTTTAGCATCATGCATCTTAGGAATGGAAATGGCCCAGCCTCAGATGGCAATAGAATGTGTGTGGCCTGGCTTAATAAACTCATCTCTCCTCAAAGAGTGAACCTACTTGGGTAAAGTGGCCTATGACTATATGCTGCATGACAGCTCTCGGCCCCTTACAAAGTGACGACAGCATGTGGAACCGAGAGTCAACAGATCAGCAAAGAGATTCAGGGAGAACAGAAGCACAGGTTAGCAAACAGATTCGGGAAGATGCCAAGATAGGCTTGATAAGACAAGGCAATAGGAGAAATGATATGAGACGAGAACAATAAAAAGCAGAAGACAGGAAGCCAGGAATACTGTGCATTGCTCTCATTATGGAGGAGCCTGTCTAGTAAGAAGTAATATTTTGAACGGGACATTTACTTTACATGAGAAAGAACAAAGATTAGTCTGATCTGTTTCCTGCACTGGTACAGCTGGTGCTGTGGCTCCTTTGATCACTTTCCCCCAGTCCTCTGCAGCTCCTGTGATTAGAGATAGATCCCTAGGCTGCCCTTTGATCAGCAGCTCCAGGAGCCTGCAGGTGCCATGTGCCATCACGTTAGCAAGTTGTAAGAAGCACAACAATATTGGCAGATAAATGTGATACTGTGTCTTGCTGCACAACAACAAATACAAATAATGTCTGCAAAAGTCCCCAGAATCTTTATCTGTTTTCATACCCTAGAACTTTCTGTGCTTTCTTAAACATGAACACTTAGAGTTTAAACTCAAAGTTGAAGCCTTGAAACGCCCCAATATGAAAAGGAAAAAAAAATCTCTGTTACTTAAAACTATAGCACACCCCATTCAGATTTTGTAGGTATGCCACTTGTGTTCATTTGGCATGGTTAATGAAGTGACAGAATCCTTGCATTCTGAATAGATGATATACAAAGCAGTAAAAACATGTATATTCCTTTTCAAACAACAGTAAGAGCCACCACTTGTAAACAGGGCGTTAAATATTCCAATTTTAGACAGCCTACATTAACATTGTGGTTTCATGTGCAGTATAAAATTTCTATTTACAAAGTATTCTCAAAAATGACTTCATAATGGTAGATGAAGATAAAAAGAGTTTAGAAATTGAATGATGTAAATCATATGGGTTCAGAGGCTAAGCAAATTACACACCCTGAAGCTGCCCTGGCTTTATGAAAGGAGCCTTTCTCCAGCTCTGTGCAATCCCAGCCCAAGGGAACTTGCATCTGAGAGTTTTCCAAACATTTCAGGTACACTTGAAAGCTGAAAGTAATTCTCATTTCCTATGCAGGATTAAGTCGTTTCCAGCACAAACAAAATAGCAGTCATTCACCAACACATACAAAAACACCACTAGAACGGTAAGGACTTGAGTACAAAGGCAAGTTTAAAAAAAAAAATATATATATATATGTGTGTGTGTGTGTATATATATATATAGAGAGAGAGAGAGAGAACGCAAGAGAAACACATTTTTTAATTCCTCTAAAAACGACCACGCAGCCTCTTGACCTCTATATTTCCTATCTACCTATTGATTAATGGATGACTTCGACATAGAGTGCTTCAATTAATGCGGCTGATACATTTCCTGACCGACCCGCCCTCGCCCTCCCCAAATCTGAGTAAAGTCAAACATGCCAAGACTCATTCATTTTGGATTCGTTTTTAGAGGCAGTTCTTGAACTTCTAACTCTGCCAATGAGCGAACCTGCAATGTGCATTTGAACTGACGTTCACAATCGCTCCCAGAATGTCCTCACTCCAGCTGAGGCTGCAGTGGCACTCACGTTGCCCTCTTGGAGCTTTATGGCAGCTCCCGAAGTTGCAAACTACACTTCACCGTCAAGAGTCCATGCCGACGAACGCAGAGCGCATTTGCGTGGAGAGACCAAAGATACCTTCGCAGTCTGGTGTACATCACACATCAACGCACAATGCCAACGTTCACACACACAGCGAGAAACGAGCAGGGGAGAATGGGGGAAAGACTCACCGTTCTGTTCCTTGTTGCTGGAGAACTGGAATTTACTACTCAGGCTGGATTCCGCCTGAGTCCCCAGTCTCTGGCCGAGCAGGGCAGATGTCAGCAGGAGAAGCCCGAGGAGGAGCATTTGGCTGACTGGGGCGAGAGCTCACTCACGGCGGGCACTTGGGCAGCAGCGACTCCCGAGTCTCTTTCACCACCGCCAGGGGAAGGCTGCACTGGGGTGGAAGCGCCGAGCCTGCTCTGGCAGCAGAGAATCGCAGGGTAGTTTCCACATAATCCCATCCAAAACTTTTTCCTAGAGCCCTCTTCTGTGTCTCCAGTTTTTGAAAAGGATCAAAGCAAAACCTGGACCTGAACCAGTTTCCCAAGGTTTAAACAAATCCTGAGCTGCGGCAAAGTGGTGGGGGTGGGGGTGAAGGCGAGGGAGGAATGAGGGGGTGGGGACACGGGGGAGCAGCGAGGAGTCACCAGCAAGTTGCTGGGAGCACCTGTCAGTTCGGGGGACGGGACAGAGGCGAAAACTCAAGGGTCGCGCGCAGCCAGACTGGAAGCCAAGTCGGCGGCGAGCAGTTTCTGATCAATAACAAAGCTGCCAATAGATGCGGCCCTCCGGGCGCCCCTCTCCTCCGCCCCACCCCCTACCCCCGAAGGGGGAGGGGGAAGAAACAAGGCGAGGGCGCCGCGGCGGGTCCCTAGGGCCGGGGCGCCGGAGCGGGGTCGGGGGGGCTCCGGGAGGAGGCCGGCCCGGGCGCGAGCGGAGGGAGGCCGCGGGGCTCCCGCTCCCCAGCCCGGCGCGCAGTCGGCGCCGGGTCCCGAGCGCCGCAGCACGGATTCCGGTACCGGGCTTGAGTTTTCCGTGACCAAAGTTCACCTTGTTCGGGCGCGTCCCCTGCTTCTCAAAGCCTGAGGCAATTCAGCCACTCGGGGTCACCGCGGGGCTCCGGTCGTTCCCCGTCCCCTCCCCCACGCCTCGGGCTCCGCGCTAACCTCGGGGCTCGGCGCGGCGTCTCCGCACGGGGTGAAGAGGGAAGGCCGGGGCGGCCCGGAGGATCCGGCTTGTGACCTCCCCTTCTCTACCTTCACCCCGCCGGGCGGCAGACGGGAGGTGGGGGCCGTGGGCCGAGCCCGGGCGGAGCGCGCGGCCGGCGAGCGGGGGAGGCTCAGCGGCTCTCCCGCGGGCGGCTGATGGGGCAGGCGGGGGTCGGTGCCTCTGGGAGGGGCAGCCCCGGGCCGCGTCTGCGGGAACGGGCTTGGCCGCCCACTGGCTGCCAACAGGTGCTACGCAGACAGGGGGTGCTGCGGTGCTCGCTTTGGGAAGACCCGACGGCCCAAGTGAGGAACGCGGCCAAGGCGGCCCCTGCTTTCCTTTCCACGGAACACCCCCAACCCCAAATACAGAGCAGGATGGGTGGCGAAGGGTGCTGCAGAAGCAAGATGTGGGAAAGAACTTCCTGCAACTCTCCTTCTCCCGCCCCCTGTCGCCTAACTTGTCATTAATTTCCAAGGGGGATTCCCCACTCCCTAAGGTGTTTGCTAGAACCCTTGGCCAGAGTTTCAGAACAGAAGAAAAGAAGGGAAATGAATTCAAAGGTTTTCCTCCAATTTCCAGCTCTCTAAAACAGGATGGATAAGGCAAAAGTAAAAGCAGCCAAAATAATAACATTCATTTAACAAGTACTATATTTATTGAATGCCTACTATATCGGGCACTGTTTAGAGGTTGGAGCCACAGCAGTAAAAACAGGTAAAAGTCCCTGCCCTCGTGATGCAGACATAGTAGTTGGGCAGCATAAAGCCAACAGCAAGCTCTTCTAAGAATCATGTCTAGGGGTCTCAGAATGATCCTGCAGCCTTGGACTTTCCTGCAATACAGTCTCTAACACAACTAGGCTGCCCTGAACCCCTGGTGATAGAATTGTTTACATTTACACCAAAAATGTTGAGAAAGAACCGAGATCTACATGTGGTCTGTGTTCAGGCTGACTGAGAGAGAGGCTGGTGCTTTCAGACCTTTCTTATGCGGTAGTCTGAAATGAAACGAACAGGCCAAGCAGGGCCTATGGTGGTTCCATGTGTGCTAAATGTGTCTGTGACAGGATCCAACATGCTTTCTTTGTGGAGAAGCAGAAAATCGTAGTGAATGTGTTGAAGGCACAAGCAGAAAGTCAGAAAATTGAATTTTAAAATGAAGCTATTTTGAGTAATAATCAAAATGAAAACAACATATCTCAAGCAAGTGCCACAGCAGGCAAATCAGCACTATCACCCAACTTCTTGTGGAATAAAAAGTCGAGGCAAACAATTCGACCATCAAGGACACTTGGGCTGGAACAGAAAACCAAAATAGCAATGTCCCTAAAACTACGGAGTGGCATTTGGGCAAGGACATATTCTTAATGGACCAACCCAGGAGCTGATCCTTCCTCAGTGGTGATGAAAATGCCAAGCCCTCTTTCTGTACTCAGAAACCGACTGGGGACAACCAACCAGACCTTTCTGCTTGGAATATCCTAGTCCTCTTGGTTTTTCCCTTTTGAAAACTTCACCCACCTGTCTCATGCATTGAAAACTTCACCCACCTGTCTCATTCATTCATTCTTATCCCTTTACCACTTCTATCTACAGAGTACTAAATATACGTTAAAGGCAAATAAGGCCTGATCTCTGACTTTAAGGGATTCACAGTTTAGTGGACACAAGGTTTTTTTATTGAAGTATGGTATTTTATTGGAGTTAGCAGCTCCTCAACACCAGTGTGACTCCATAGTTGCATAATATATTCCAAAAATACTTTGTAAATTTGTGAGGGTGAAGGGATTATTCCCAACTTTAATAACATAATGGGATTTAAATAAAAGACATGCCTTATAAATCCATTGTAATCTATTTATAATAGAATTCATTATTCTCCAGTTTTTCTAATTTTGTAAGTTTAGTTTTCAAATTAGTGTTTTTCTAAATGAAGTTGTTACATGTCCATATAGTTGAGTTTCCTGACCACCCACGTAGAGAGAGAGAGAGAGTGTGTGTGTGTGTGTGTGTGTGTGTGTGTCTGCAAATGTAATCTATTTGCTCTCAAGAGATTGGAAAGGTGATGACTACTCTTTATTTTGTATCATTTCATATTGGCTAGAATACTGGCTGGCATAGGGGATAATAAATAAACACTCTTGACTGACTGACAGGTTTCTTTATTGGAGTCACTTATATTCTCCCTGGAATTTCAGCGAGATGGTTGTATTTGAAAAGTTACAGATGATCTAGAATAATACTCTACCTCTGCCTTTCACCTCATCCATATTCTACAGATTGATTTGACAATCACCTTATAAATAAAGTCAGCCAGGTGTTCCTGAATGACCCCTAGACAAAATCACATCCACATTGGCCAATTTCCTTTCAATGCACTTGCATTGTCGTTTCTTGAACTGCTCTTGCCCTTGACATAGTTGATTCTTTTAACACTTTATTCTCTGCCTGTCTTCCTGCTAGCTAACCTTTTCTTGAAAAATGAAATCCTTCTATTGAAAGTAAATTTTATATAATCCAGAGTCTGTGCAATTACTAAACAATATATTTTGAATGAATATGGCTTTGTTTTGGCCAAAGGCATTTTTCTTGATGAAAGGCATCTGTTCCACTAACCAAGAGAAAATAATTTCAAACATTCTTTGTGGTTTTCATGTTTTCTTAAACCTTAAGAAGGAGTGCCCATTCCTGCTGCATGCATGAAGAGTACCTACAAATTCTTATTAAAGAATATATTTTGTGGTTAACAGTGATAATTTGGGGGAGGGGGTGTCACTACTAAAGTTTTTTAAGTGAAATAGGAGTTTAAAGGAAACTACTCCTTTAGTCACTTAACACCCAAAGGGTTGGGAACCATGGGACATGTTTTTGCCACAAAAAGAGTCTAAGTTTTGTTGCTCTTTCTTCTTGTGTTTTGATCCTAACACACACATGCATGCACACACACATACACACACACAGGCATATGTGCAAAATTATTTTATGACTTTTCTTAGACCTTTTCAGTATTTTAGTGGCAGATAATTGAGCATGAATTTCTGAAGTTCAGAAAGCTTTGTTCTACCTCAATACTCATTGTTTTGAGAATGGCTGACAAGTAACAAGTACACATTCATTTATAAATGGCAGGGCTGGGGTTATTACTAGTAAGCAAAGTAAATGACCACAGACCACAGCAGGAATAAGAACTGTGTTAGGAAATAAATAAATAAATAAATAAATAAATAAATGAAGTCAGTAGTCTGTCTTAGAGTCATCCTCTTCTCTGTCCACTTTTCCAAAACTACCTCATCTTGAGAAATACGAACTTGCTATCTCCAGGCTATAAGAATATATATCAATAGCTTGTTTTTCCAACCAAGAAATGAGACACTTTTTCTTATGTTTTATTCTTCTAGCATCTGGTACCTTTTACTTCCCCATGTATCAACTGCTAACCTGAGAAAGGTTTACCTGCTGTGGCCGAGGACAGAGGGTTTTGCTGAGGCTCTGTTCTAGAAGGAGAAGATGCACTTTGTCATTCTGACTTTTCTGAGGTATGGTTTTGGAGGATGGAGAGTTACAGATGTGTGGCCTAGATAAATGGACTTCAGTTGGCTCTCTGTGGCCTTTCCCATTGAAGTAAAGCTGCTATTTCCTTATTGAAATCATGGCTTAGTATGCCTAGATTTTTCCAAAATCTTAGAAGTGTTTGTCTGACTCAGAACTCAGTGGGAGTAACTAGCCAGAAGCAGCCCTAAAGAAAGGGAAGCCCTGGTAACCTTTGAACCACCACAACAAAAGATTATTTCACTGGGAGATAGGAGGTCAGGGACTTAGCCTGACTTTACCACTAATTAACAGTACAACCTTGATCTAGAAATCCTCTCTGCCCCTCAGTTTCCTTTTCCTTACATGAGAAATTGCCACTGGATTCTGTCTTGATCCCCCTACTGCTTTAGAAATTCTCTGAGCTATTATAGATAATGATGGCAAGACTTTTTCTTCTGCAGTGTGCTTTTGTGATAATAAATTACTAGCACAAGTTTCCTGTCTCATATCAGAGATGTCTCGGTGGCTGGTAAGAGAGATGATGAACAGGTGCTTCTTTCTAAACTTGCTCAACTAGAGCAGTCCTCTTGTATCTGTTATTGTCGTGATTTGAAAAACAAGTTCTAACGGTGATCAAAGAGATGAGGGGAAAAGAGTTTGGAAATCACTGGCTAGGGCAAGTATCAGGAATTTCATTGAATTCAAGGAAACTAAATAAATCCCAAGGTCTTCAATAGGTGCAGGTGTTCATATTTTACTTTTTAAAATTTGGTTGGTATCATGCTAACACCCTCAAAAGAGGCAAAGTGCAGTCCTAAGTGGAATGTCAAGGTAAAAAAAAATAGCTATTGTATATAACTGTATATAAACACTAAGCTATTGTATATAACTGTATATAAACACTAAGGAAATAATATTGTTATTAGCCAAGAACAGATGGCCAACTCATACTGTTCTATTGAGTCACACCGGTGGAATGTGAAACAATCTGGAAAGCAAGGGGTATCCCTTAAAAATGTGGACAGCAACACTATGTTTGGCCATATCTTAGAGTCAATGAGATGTCATTTTTCTCTCTTTTGAAATCATGTGTAGGGTATGAAGGCTATTGTCCCCATTGTGACAAATCACAGTAAAGAGGTCAAGACACAGCTACAGACCCTCCTTTCTCAGATACTGACCTTCTTATTTCAAAGGTCATGGGAGAAGGAGCCTTTCACTTTGTGATCATTGTTTTAAATAGTCCTTTCCTTGGCTGCTAGCCTTTGTAAAAGAAGTGGATAGTCTCAGTCCACTACTTAGTAGTGAACATCAAAAAGTATTGTTGGCTAGAAGAAAGGAAAAGATGACTTAACTAATCTAACGTTAAAAGTATCATCAATTGCTTTTGAAGTTCAAGACAGATCAAGAGACCCCCTTTCTGCTATGATGATCACCATTTGCTTTCCTTATTGTCTTTGTAGTAATAACAGTGCTTATTTTCTTCTAAAGCAGACTTGCAACACTCTGAAGGCATTAAGTTCTTTTCCCAAAATTTGTTTTTATCAGCACAGTTTTTCCTTCATGTTTCCCTCGTCCCCCTGTACCACTTTCTTTTCTTTCTCATCATCTGAATCTTCTTTCAATTGTCCTCCAAGAAATTAGGAGAGGAAAAAGTCGTATTTTCCTCTTGCAGGCTACTCAAGAAAATTTATAATTATACCAAGGCAAACCAAGGAAAATAAAATAATGAGAGAATTCTTTATGCTTAAATTTAATTTTAAAAGCAATTACTATGTCCCAAGAACTATAGATTTATTAAGATATATTCATATTTTCTCATTTAATCTTCCAACTTCTTTTAATGAAGGTCATAGGTTCCCCTTTTTATTGCAGAGAAACTGAACCATAAGGATGGTATTAATTTTCCCAGAATGATAATATTAATGACAGGTAGAGTTAATATTTAACTCTGGGTCTTCTCCTTATACTCCTTTTCAATTATGTCAGGCCTCCATGTGCAAGCCAGGACATAGAAAGTCTAAAGACCTGCAGTCCTGCCTGCCTCACCTGATCACCTCGCCCCCCACCGACCCTGTGACATAAGAATCCCCTCACCCCACCCTGCCATCTTAACTGTTACTATAATAATGTGAATACTTCTCACCCCATCCTACCATCTTTACTACTCTTAACCCACCAGCCATTATAACTGAACTTATGGTAATGTATACTCCTTGCCCCACCCCCACCACTGTAACTGATGTTACTCTGTAACCTTCCACTGCCCACCCCCAAACCTATAAAAGCAACTCCTATCCCACTGTGCTTTGCTAACGCCCTTTTCAGCCTTAGCTCACCTGCTCCCAGGTGAATAAACAGCCAGGTTGCTTACACAAAGCCTGTTTGGGGGGGTCTCTTTATTTAAAGTGCGTGTTTTTAACCAATTAGACATCTTTAAGCCCTGGACTTTGGACAAAAACATCTTACCTGAAGCTTTCTTATATGTCTCTTCGAAGTTCACTTCACAAAGACTTCCCCTATGTTTCATCTGAGGTGTTCAAGAACACTAATACATTACATAGCTATCTCACTGGATGGCCTAAATAAAATGTTTGATATAGCTGTGTAATGTATTAGTGACTAAGGCCTCGGGCAGCTAGCCTTAGGGTTGAAGCCCACCCAAGGCGTGGGCTCTCAGGAGTATCCTGTTTATCCTGGCCAAAGTTAGTCATCCAGCCAGTGCCTAAGCCTAGACCATCTGTGGGCAGCTATTTCAAAGAATCTATCTCCTTGTCTTTGAGGACAAAGGGAATGAATTATCATTCCTCTTTTCCTACTCATGATTGCTACCGAATTGAAGCATCATGGCTAGGAAGAAATACACTGTTTTCCCAGTTACTCCCTTTGAAGAATCAATTTATGATTAGCTGTAGATGTCAGAATCTAGACCTCTCTTATTTGTATAATTCCTATAGACAGCCGGCCACATGTTTCCAATTTAAAATACTTGGGCCACGAGTTTTTTAAGTGGCATGGTGAGGCAAATTTGCATCTCCATTGACAATTTTACAAAGGTATTTTAGATTAGTTGGAGTTATTCAAAGCACAAAGAGTGCTGCAGGAACGGAGGAGTTACTTGTTAAGCCCTCAGGCAAGCAGAAGTCTTCAATTGAAATTCTAATTCCGTAGATGCATTCCATTTGTATATGAAGGGGTTGTACCCGATGAAAAGACCCTATGGTGCCATTTTTGTCCCACTGGACAGCAACTGGAAAAAATTCTTTACATTTCTTTCCTTCATAAATGGCTTTTAAAACACACATAAAACTAAATAGAAAAATGTGGACACAGCTAATTGCCATAGCCCCGATTATTCATTTTTATTGAGGCAAATTCTTACGTACTACGGATCATTAAAAACAGAACTTTAGGAAGTCAATTCACTTCATAATATTCTTTCTTTCTGCCTAACTGGATTTCTATCAGAAGATTATTATCACTGTATACACCCACACCCAGCATGCCTAACCCTGCTAATGGGAAGAAATTTCTCATTTTTCAGAATCTATTTAGTCTGGTATGCAACTGAACTATTGCCTAATCTGGGAATACGGTAGCCTGCCTACTTTCATGTGATATCTTATGGAACTATCACATTTTTATCTTTTTTTACTGAAATATTCACAATGAAGTACTCTAGAAAGGGAATCCTGTACTGCATATTATACAATTGATAAATTAGTAGATATTAATAGAATTTCCCATTTTTAAGATGAAAAACTGAGCCACAGAGAGGTTTTGTAACTTACCCAAGATCACACAGTTTATATGTATTGAAGCCAGCCTTGGAATTCAGATCACTGGTTTTAGAACTGGTACTTTTAAGCAGCATGTTTGCCTTACCTCATGTCATCTAGCAAGTGATAAATACACCATGGCTTAAAAAACACATTTCAAACTTATTAAGCGTACATTTATATTAAGCATTTGGTGTTTATTTTATGACTCCACACAATTCTAGTCATAAATATGTAACTTAAAATTCTATTGCTAACCACAAAAAATAAATTATACTGATTTTGTCTGATATCAAAAGAACGATACCCCAAACATACAGGAAACAGGTGTTCGGCCAATGAAACGTCTCAGTAGTGTATCTTGATTGAGTACTTTTTTTAGTGGGTCTGGAAATGAAAAATTAATCTTCTGAAACCATGTGAAGGAAAAATGATTATATGGTGCCCTTTCTTAGCAATAAAACCTTGCCATAAAATCACCATTAAAGTGTTGCTGGTTCTGACAACTTATAATGAAGGAAACACAAAAGGTGTATTCAAATACATTTCTGAAGGACAATAGCAGAAAAAAGGAAAGTTAGTGCTATGACTGGCTATTTTCTTGGTGTAGATGAGAGTGTAACAGGGAGGCAGTTCTGTTACTACTAACCTTGAGAATATAATGGACTTTATCAAAATAGCTATTTGTCAGAAACATGAATGCAAGCTGTTAAGCCCAACTTTATCAAAATAGCTATTTGTCAGAAACATGAATGCAAGCTGTTAAGCCCAAGAAATTACAATGGAAGTAAAAATACATAATTGCTGCCCTCACCATTTCCCTCCCTTATTTTTACACATCCAATCAATCTTCATTTGCTTTTTCCCACATTAAGTATAAACCCTACCTTCTCCCATGATCTATTCCTTATACAAAGGCCTCCCAACTATTTTCTACCTAGGCTACTTTTGTGTTTCTCCAAACTGTCATCAGATTATCAGCTTGATCTAGTCAAAACAAAAACCTAATCAGGATCCTGTACTCCAAAGTGTTCAATCTTCCTTTGCCTGGGGAATAATATCTACACTTCTAGCAATGATCTGTTCTTCCTTGAGTGCCTAAATCTCATACTCTCTGAGTGTCTTGTAGTTTCCTGACACGCTACAACTTACATGATCATACTTAGTTTTTGCATCTTTTCCTATGCTCCTTTCACAATGATGCGTAAACCAATATATTATATGAGTCTATTCTATTTTGCTGTTTTTTATTCTTTTAAAGTCTGGCTCTGTCACCTGGGCTGGAGTGCAGTGGTGTGACCTGGGCTTGCTGACTGCAGTCTCCGCCTCTGGATTCAAGTGATTCTTGTGCCTCAGCCACCGGAGTAGCTGGAATTACCGGCCTATGCCACCACACTGGCTAATTTTTGTGTTTTCAGTAGAGATGAGGTTTCATTTCACCATGTTGACCAGGCTGGTCTCAAACTCCTGGCCTCAAGTGATCTGCCTGCCTTGGCCTCCCTAAGTGTGGAATTACAGGTGTGAGCCATTGTGCCCAGCCCTATTTTGCATTTTATTTATATTCTTTTACCAAGCACTTAACATATTGTACTTACCAAATAATAATTGTGAAGTCTTCCCATGTGCCAGGTACTATCCTAAGGAATTCATGTATATTCACTGCTTTATACTCACGACAAACATATGAGATAAATATTATAAAATCATAATAGTTTTATAGAGGAAAGTAAGATACTTAGGGCTAAGACTTTCATCCAAGACCATGCAAGTGAGTAAGTGGCAGAGCTGGGTTTTTAGCTTGTGTCTTAATGCACTTAATCATTACATCACTCTGCCTCATGTAACAAAGGGTGTTTGACTAGTATTTGGAGGCAGTGTAGACTCTCAGTCAAGATCCAAGCACTGTAGTCAGAAATATAAGCTAACATCTTAGCCACTTACCTACACTGAGAGAACATATACCAGCAATCATATTCCCAGAATGAGACCCACCATCACTATAGACTGATAACAGAATCTACTTCAGCTATTGTAAGAATTGAAAGAGAAAAAGTATGTGAAGCCTTTGGCACAATGGCCTGTATGTTTTAAACATGCAGGACATGTAATGGATTGTGTAATTGTATATTTTTTATTAGGAGATAAACTTTTTTTCTGTTTTAACCTTTCTGAAAATCAGATAGCTTACATTTAATGTAGGAAGAAACTTAACCATTTCTTATTTTCTTCTCAAAAAGCCATTTTCATTATATGGGAAATTTTATAAGCAATTGGTGTCTTAAAATCAATATAATACTAAATAATTATTCTTACTTAATAAAGAAGCCTTTTTCTATAATCCATCCTTTTTTTTTAGGGGGGAGGGCATTGCTATCTACAATATCAGGATATGTGTTTCTTATCCTTCTAAAAATTTTGTATGCCTATCCTTAACCTCACGGCCCAACGTTATAGTTATATTTTGTAGTTTTGCTGATACACCTCCATGCAATTGATTATAAAATCAGCAAAAATTTTGCTTTCCTCTTTCTGTTTTCATCTGCTAACCATCTCTCCTCTTCCCCTCACTCCAGTGTCAGATACTGTATATGTGGTGCTCCATGTTTAATATGCACTTTAATTCTTTGATGAGTGAAATTAACAAAAATATTAAGTCACCAAAATGCAGATATACCCATGCTAGATCTTCATGGAAGAAAAATAGAAGGAAGAGCAGCTACATCTGATGTAAGTAGGGTGGCTAGAGCCATGTGGAGTTCATTTTCTTGCTTGGCTGTCAGTCAAAGTTGGGGAATCTTGTAAAAGGAAGCTCTAAATTATGGAAAACAACAGTCAAGCTGTACTGAACCTCTAAGCTCACACCTAGGTGAAAATTATGCATATAACTCTATTTTTTGGATGAATTGAAAAGCGGACCAAGTAGGTACTTTCCAAAATAGAAGCAATGCTGTGTTTGCCTTTTTCATAAATATAGTGTTAACATTTATTCCAATATTACAAGATTATTTCTCAGAATTGGCAAACAGCCCATACTCATACTGTCTGACTGATTTAAATAGAGTTAATTCTTTTTGATAGAGAAATCTTACATAACAGATGGTCCACAAGTCTCTGTCTATTTAGTAACCAATCTGTCATAGCCAAGATGTCATCATTTTGGAAAATAATTTCTATGAAAGTATCTTCTTCATGTTTTGAAAATATTATATGAAATATATTTTTTTTATTTTTGAAGTTTGCATGCTACAATTTAAAATGTGTATTTGTGTGTGAATGTGGTCTCTAAATAATTGCTGACCAAATAATTTATTCTGCCTGGACAGAAGAAATTTTAAGAGCCACCAAGCTCACATGGGATATGAAGTGTTGCAGTTTTATGAATATTCCTATCTTAAGTAAATTAGGTAAGTGACGATTTAGTTTACATTTCACGTGCTTTGGGAAATTACTTTTACTATGAAATTAGACTTCACCTCTGAGTTGATGTCAAAAAAATAAAGAAACTGCTATGGGATGAATCAAGCATGCCACCTTTTATTTTCCTGACAATAATTCATTACTTTAATATATTGATATTTTATTCTACAGAATAAATAAATAAATTCATTGCAGAGTAGTAAAAACTACATTAATGAGCTCAGATAAAATATAACTACTTAATGACTTTTCAAGCTCATAAACATTTGTTCTATTTAGCATGATATAAAATATTGCTTATGATGATATTTTTCTTATCCTGTAGTAAGTTTCGTCTAACACATTTTATATGCAGAAATGACACATTTGCAGCTGACATAGTATGGAGTTTTTAACCACTATTCCATTTAAATGTCCCTGATGAATTGATCAGGCAGAAAGCTTCATAGGGAAAAGCTAGCACATATTTTTTAAAGTGGGAGTGAGTTTTCATTAGTAATTTAATTTTGAAAGTTCAAAAAATGTTTAAATCATACCAATTGTTGGTTCAAAACAATGAACGCCAAGGTACCCTGGAAAATGCTCACAAGCAGAAATTCTGAGTTCTATCCCAAATAGATATATGACTTTAACAAAAAGAAGAAGAAAGAAGAAAAAGAATACAAAAAAAAAGAAGAACAACAACAACGATAACTTTTCTGGTCCTTGGTTTCTATCACTGCAAAAATGAAATTCACCCTGGTTGATTTCAAGATGCCATCCATTTCCAACATCTTCTAATTCAATATGCAATTATTTGTTTTCTACCTAAATATTCTCTCATATTTTTTTATTTGGAGAAAGATAATTGCTAGGGATCATATTACTTGAACCTTAAAGATATTTCTGGCCAAACAAAGACTATAGATAATTCTAAAAGTATTAAAAGATATTTAAAACAAGGAAACAAATAAAAACTTATACAGGAGCAGGGAAAAGAATACGGATTCTAAGAAAGAAGAATGGAAGGAAGCTCTTAAGGAAGAAAGATTTTCTAGTGTTTAACAATTTAGGGTTTTTATGTTGTCTTTAGTCAATATGCTTTCATAAAAATATGAGTTATGTCAGTGGCCAGTTTCTGTTTTGATCTGTGCTGGTGGTCCTGCAGGAACAAGACTACATTGTTTGAACTCCATAGAGTATTTTAAAAGGATATTGATTGATGGATCTGTCTATTCTTCTATACATATGCAAATTATATTTACATTAATATTAATATTTTATAAATACAAAAAGTGTTTTCTGTATCATTGTATAATATAATGTATATTAGTATTTTCTAGATTTAAATGTCAATTAAACACACTGCAGTTATTAAAACTAATCTTATGATGTGCTGCTGTGAATTTGTTGTTTGCCTTTCTATGACTCTAACATTGTGCTGTTATTCACATTGATAACACCAGCAGGCACATAGAGGAGACTCTGCATCTGTTACTATGGTGACTATTAGGCATATTTTAAAGAAGCGCAACCATCGTGTATGCATAAATTTAAAATATTATTGTCCAGCTTCTTTAGAATTGTTGAGAATTAGACATCACATTAAAAACATTTTTTGAAGTCATAGGTTTTCTGTTACTTCTCAAAGAAAACATAGCTAATTTCAACAATACAGAAATAAACTGAGTTTTTAAGGAATGTAAACCATAAATTCCATTTTTCTCTACAAATATTCAAATCATTATTTTGTATGTAGGCTCTGAAGATAGCCAAATCTGTTTCAAATCATTAGCTTTGCCACTTATTTGATGTTTGTTGTAATCTGTAACATAAAAGGAATCATAAACAGGAATTTGAATAAATAAGAGATATATTTGATTTGAGTATGCTAACCAAAATTATTTTCAGAATGAAGAGATGGAGAAATAAGTTTACTTTGTAGACATCTACTTGATTTAAAGTGTCATTATTAAATTCTTGGATATTTCTTTTCACACCATGACTCATAATAGTGATACTGATGCATTCTGAGCTTGCATTTTTACTATTTTATTTACTCATTTTCTTCAACAAATATTAACTATGAGTATCAGGCATTGTGCTAGGTTCTGGGAGGCAATGGGGAAAGAGTAGATGGAGAAAAGAAAAGGACCCAGGAATAGCCTCAAGAATATCTAATATGCAGACCTTGGGTCAAGAAGAATGGTTGAGTAAAAGGGACTAGGAAAAACCAACTCTGCGAGATAAAATGAAAACAGAAGAGTATTGTCATAATAAAAGCAAGACAGTGAAAAATGAGGGGGAAAAAAGTGTATTTTCAGTAGCCAGACATGTAGAATGTGTCTAATAGAGAAAAGCGAAAATAGGAAAATAACACAGTGGATTTGGAAACATAGAAGTTATTGGTGACCTTGGCGAAAAATGTTTTAGTAGTAAGCAGGCTAATTTTGTATTTTTTAGTAGAGAAGGGATTTCTCCATGTTGGTCAGGCTGGTCTTGAACTCCTGACCTCAGTTGATCCACCCACCTCTGCCTCCCAAAGTGCTGGGATTACAGACGTGAGCCACCAAGCTCATCTTGAATTATAATTTATATATAGTTAAATGCATAAATTTTAAGTGTATAATTTTATGAGCTTTGTCAGTTATAAGCAATGATGACACAGAATATTTCTATCACCCCATTTTTTCGTGCCCTTTTCTAGTCCTTACCTCCTTTTACTCAGTGCCCAAGCAACCACTGACCTGCTTTTTGTCCGTATAGTTTGCATTTTCTAGAATTTTATATAAGTAGAATCACACCATATGTACTCTTTTGCTTATGTCTTTCTTCACTCTGCATGGTGATTCTGAGATTCATCGATGTTGCTGTGTGTAGCAATTTATTACTTTTCATTACTAACAGTTATTTCATCTTATCTTTATATTATGTAATTACATCATGTTTATTCATTTACCTATTAATGGACATTTTGGTAGTTTTCAGTTTTTTTTGCTATGATAAATAAAGTTGCTACATAAAAATCTTCATGAGGACATATATGTTCATTTCGAATGGGTAAATAGCTTTGAATGGAATCACTAAGTTCCTTGGTAGATGTATATTTAACTTTTGAAGAAGTTGCCAGTTTTTCAAAGTGATTCACCATTTTATAATTATATTAGCAGTATATGAGAACTGTAGTTTCTCTACAATTGGTATTGTCAATATTTTAAATTTTAGTCATTCATATGAATGTGTAGTAATGTTTTATTATGGTTTTAATTTGCATCTCTTTAATGAATGATGTTGATCATCTTTTCATTTTTCTATTTTCCTGTGTCTTTCAGAAGAGGATGGAGGACAGCAGCCTGAATTGGTTTATGAGGACAGCATTGGGATACCTAACCTCAGCAGTTGAGCTCCTTTCACTGAATCTGTTTCAAGCTCGCACTTAGGAGACTTCCCCTGAATTTCTCACCAGGGATGGCATCTACAGCATATCCTGCCATGTCTTACCTCAAGCACCTCCATTCTCTGGGAATTCACCTCCCTGCAACTCAGGGAGAACCTTGTTAAGGCTTCTTCTGACCCTAGTCTCCGATCCTCCTGAGGGACATGGGGTTGGAGTGACATTATGCACTCAGCTAATGGCCCCATGACTCTCTGATGAGTTTCCTTCTGCCCTATTTTTTTTCATGCTCTTATGAACTATTTATAACTCTTTCATAAAATGTCTATACAAGTATTATGCTCTGAATTATGTCCCTCTCAAAATTCATAAATTGAAGTTCTAACCCCAATCCAGTGCCTCAGAATATAACTGTATTTAGAGATAAAGTCTTCAAAAAGTATTAAGTTAACAAAAGGTCTTTAGGGTATGCCCTAATCCAGTTTTCCTGGTTTCCTTTATAAGACAGTGAATACAGACACAGTGAAAGGTAAGGCTAGAAACTTGCTCAGACAGAGGAATGGGCATGAGAAGACAGTGATAAGGAAGTCATCTGCAAGCCAAGGATGGAGAGCACAGAAGAAACCAAGTCTGCTGACATTTTGACCTCAGTCTTCACCTTTCAGACTCTGAGAAAATGAATCTCTGTTGTTTAAGCCACACATTCTGGGTTATTTTGTCCTGCCAGCCACAGAAAACAAATGTGACAAGTTTTTTTTGTTTGTTTGTTTGTTTTTTTTTTTTTTTTACCACCCAGACTCTTAGGGCTATTCATTTTCTTATTAATTTGTGGGAGTTTTCTAAGTATTCTAGATATAAACCTTTTGACAGAAATTTTAATTGAGAATATTTTCTCCCATTCTGTGATTAGCCTGTTTAGTTGCTTAATGATATCTTTCAAAATGAAAATGTTTTTCATATTGATGAAGTTCTAATTATCATGTGTTTATTTCGGAGTTTTTGTTTTTACATTAAGATTTTCTTCTATGCTTTCTTCTGAATATTTTATAGATTAGCTTTTATATTTAAGTCAATGATCTATTTCAAGTTAACATTTAAATATGGTGAAAGTTAAAAAAAAATTCTATATGAATATCTATTTGTTCTGAAACCCTGTATGAAAAGATTTTATTTTCCCCATTGAATTGCCCTGGCATCTTCATTGACGATCAAATGAACATATATATGTAGATCTATTTCTGAATTATTTGTTTCCTGGATCTAAATGTATTTTCCTCTGTAAGTCCTCCCTGGACTGATGATGGGGTTATATCCCCAAAAATGTATGATAATTAGAAAATATAGTTAGTTGAAAATGCATTTAATGCACCTAACCTACGAAACATTATAGCTTAGCCTAGTCTACCTTAAACATGCTCAGAAAACTTACATTAGCCTATAGTTGGGCAAAATAATCTAACACAAAGCTTACTTTATAATAAAGTATTGAATATCTCATGTAATATTTTAATACTATATATTATGCCAAAAGCAGGACAGTTTTGCCCCATCGTAAAGTTGAAACATTTTAAGTTGAACTCTCATTAGTGGGGGACCATGTGTGTGTCTATTCTTTTGCCAATACCATGCTATTTTTAATGATTGTAGCCTTAAAGTGAGCCTCGAAATCAAATAGTGTAAGTCTTCAAGGTTTGTTCTTTTTCTTTTGTAAAGATTTGATTATCCTAGCTAATTTGAATCAGCTTGTCAAATTATATCCAAAAAGTATGCTAAAGTTTTGATTAGGGTTACTTTAAATATACAAATAAATTTGGGGAGAATTTGCATCCTAATAATGTAAAATCATCCAATCCAATGAAAGCATTATGTCCCTCATTTATTTTGGTCTTTAGTTACTCTCAGCAATGTTAGATACTTTTCAGTCTGCAGATTTTATACATATTTATGAAATTGCTCTGAAATATTTCTTGGTTTTGATTGCTGTTATAAATTGAATTGTATCTTTTAACTTCTTTTTTTCAATTGTGTTTAGCTAGTAAATTGAAATAATATCAATTTTTATGTGCCGACCTCTTTTACCCAGCTAAACTTACTTGCTAATGCCAACAGGTCTTTTGTAGATTCCTTATGATTTTCTATGTATACAATCATGTCATCTTGTTATGGATTGAATGTGCCACACAAAAAGATACTTCAAGTTCTAATACACATTAATACCTGTGAATGTGATCTTATTTAGTGACGTGGTCTGGCTCTGTGTCCCCACTCAAATCTGATCTTGAATTATAATCAAATTTTAAACCCCACAAGTTGGGGGAGGGACCTTATGGGAGGTGATTCAATAATGGGGGCAGTTCTATCATGCTGTTCTCATGATAGTGAGTTCTCACGAGATCTGATGATTTTATAAGGAACTTCTCCTTTCTTCACTCTGCACTTCTCTCTCTTGCTGCCTTGTGAAGAAAGACATGTTTGCTTCCTCTTCCATCATGATTGTAAGTTTCATGAGGCCTTCCCAGCCATATGGAACTGTGAGTCAATTAAACCTCATTCCTTTATCAATTATCCAGTCTCAGATATTTCGTCATAGCAGTGTGAGAAGGAACTGATACATTTGGAAATAGGATTTTTGCAGATTTAATCAAGTTAAGAGAGGTCAATAGTGTGGGTCTTAATTCAATATAACTGATGCCTTTGTAAGAAGGTAGCCATATGAAGACACAAACAGAGAGAAAATTGTGTAAAGCTGGAGGCAGATCATGAAATTACACTGCTGGAAGCCAAGGAATGTCAAAGATTGACAGCCACCACCAGAAACTGGGAAGAAACAAGACAAGATCTTCCCCTGGAAATTTTGGGGGATCACTTTTCTGCCAATACCTTGATGTTGGACTTCTAACCTGAAAAATACTTTCTGGTTTTTTTTGTTTTGTTTTGTTTTGTTTCCCAAGATTAAGTTTTGCTCTTGCTGCCCAGGCTGGAGTGCAGTGGTGCCATCTCAGCTCATTGCAACCTCAGCCTCCCTGATTCAGGCAGTTCTCCTGCCTCAGCCTCCTGAGTAGTTGGGATTACAGGCATGAGCCACCACACCTGGCTAAATTTTTTTTTTTTTTTTGTATTTTTATTAGAGACAGGGTTTCTTCATGTTGGTCAGATTGGTCTCAAACTCCTGACCTCAGGTGATCCACCTGCCTCAGCCTCTCAAAGTGCTGGGATTACAGGCATGAGCCACTGTGGCTGGCCACTTTCTATTGTTTTAAGCCACACAGTTATTGGCATTTTGTTATAAAAGCCCTAAAAATTAATATTCATGTGTAAAGATAATTTTTATTTATTTCTTCTAAATCTCTATGCCTTTGATTTTCTTATGACATTATAGTGGCTAGAATATCTAGTAGAACATGGAACAGAAATGAGGTGAATATATGTTCTTGCCTTGATCTCGAGCTCAGAGAGTGTTTATTCAAATTTTGACCGTAACATATTACGTTGTCTGTGGGTTTTTTCTAGATGCCTTTTATCAGGTTGAGAAACTTCCCTTCTCCTTAACTTGCTAAGAATTTATTGAATTTTATTAAATATATCTATTTAGATAATCATATTCAGTCATCCTTTAGTATCCTGGGGGATTGGTTCCAGGATCTCCCAAGGATACCAAAATCCACAGATGTTCAAGTACCTGATATAGATGGTTTAGTATTTGTGCATATAAACTATGCACATTCTTGCATATAATTTTTATCATCTCCAGATCACTTATAATACCTAATGCAATATAAATAGTTGTTATACTGTTTTTTTCTTTTTTTTGGTTTTATTTTTTTTGAGACAAGGTCTTGCTGTATCACTTATGCTAGAATGCAGTGATGCAATCATAGTTCACTGCAGCATTAAACTCCTGGGCACAAGCAATCCTTCCACCTCAGCCTACCAATAAGCTGAGACTACAGGTGTGTGCCAACCTGCGCAGCTTATTTTTTAGTTTTTGTAGGGATGCAGTCTTTCTATGTTGCACAGGCTGGTCTTGAACTCCCAGTCTCAAGTGATCCTTCTTCCCTGGCCTACCAATCATACTGTATTGTTCAGGGAATAATGACAAGAAAAAAAATCTGTATATGCTAAGTACTGACAAAATTCTTTTTTGAAATATTTTCAATCTATGGTTGGTTTAATCTACAGATGTGGAATCCTCAGATATGGATGTCTGACTGTAGTTTTTCTCTTCTGTCCTTTAAAATAATATATTTACAAATGTTGAACCAACCTTGAATTACAGCAATACATCTTATTGTCAGAGCATATTATTCTTTTTATATGTTGTCTTATTCAGTTGGAAAATATTAAATTTTTAATAGATTTCTGTGTATATAGTCTAGTTTTCTTTATTAGGAATGTCTTCTTCTGGATTTGGTATTAATTTAACACCATTCTCATAAGATGGTCTATATGAGTGAATGTTCAAACTTGAGAAAAATACACATTTTGCAGTTATCTAAGATGGCTCATCATTCTGATCAAATATTCAAAGGCCTTATTGGTTATTTTATCTAGTTGTTCTTGTAAGGGCTCACAGTGTCTAGATTAGGACCATCCTACAAAACATCATCCCAGTCCAAGAGACCCCTTTCAAGGTAAAACAAGTGAGACAATGGACATGTGATAGTAGAATTCACTGATGTTGCCATGTTTGGAATGATTTGGAAACTGTTGGTCTGTTAGACTGTCATAATAGCTTTGTAAAGATGAGGCTAAAGTGTCGGCTTGATGATGACATCCTGTGTAGTTGAGGGTCTAACCTTCAAAATGCAATATATACTTTAAACCTGTCACCATTATATGGAACTATGTCATAGCTAAGAATCATGGTTTCAGAATCAAGGGTAGAAGGGCTCTCCTGTATTAAAGGCCCTGATTCCTGGGTGTTGGAGCAGGAATTAAGAGACAATATCAAGAGTTCTAGTAAATAAGAGGCAGAAGTTAAAAGGCAATATTAAGAGTTTTACTAAAGTATTACCACCTTCTGGTCACTTTGGACTCTTCATGCACACATAACCCAAATAAAAGAAAGGAGTTTCCTATACTAACTAGAGAAATTGACACTAATTAGCATGAAGACATAGGATTGATGCTCCACGTTAGAGGAGGAAGGATTATGGAGCTCCAAAGATGCACTCCAGTGCATTTTAGTGCTTTCTTGGTTCATGATAGTACTAAGTGGGCACTTACAGCAACTACTGTTTGACAGAGGCACAGTTGCCAGAGGCTCTAACTCCTCAAGAATGAGGTCTGTGTTATGCCACTAAGAAAGCAAACTAGAACACTAGAAGTAATGTCTGTGGATGAGGGGTATCTAGAAGAGGAAGAAGTAAAGGAAGTAGTTGATCAAAGTTAGTTGAATCACTGAGTCCAACAGATGCAGCAGAGACTGCATTCAGTTCCACAAATCCTGCTACTGTAATCCTTTTCATTATAAATTGTTATCAGACACCATGCTGAGGAAGGAGAAACAGGACAGAATAAACTTATCTGAGGCACAAGTGGATCTGAACGGTGCTCCCATTCTCATCCCCCACCATTCCAGGACTAACTTCTGACTTTCAGCACATGCAACTTTTTGACTTGCTTGGTAGTCAGAACTGTGCCACAGCCCAGAAGTGTCAGGGAACTGACTCCCCTCAAGAGCAGTTCTTAACCAATTACTAGCGGGAGTGTGCACATACACATCGAAGCTCCCATGCCCCTCAAGGGCATCAAGCATCATTGGCTTCTAGAGTTCCTACCGCACAAATCTTCACTCACTCACACACCATGGTAATTTGCTTATAAAATATCTTTATCCAGTTTCCTATTTCCCTACTGATACTTTTTGGGGGTCAGTTTCTAATGGAACTTGTTGCACTGTATGCCTTGTCTCAAGGTTTGCCTCTAGGAGAATATCAATAATGACAATATGTCTTTCAAAATGGACAACCCATCATACTGAGCCTCAGATAATTGGCCCCCTAAAACTTCATGCATATACCAAGTCTCTGAACATTTTTTAGGTTTTATGTACTGGCACACATGGGTCTTACTAGGGTGTTCAGGATAGAATAATTGCCAATTTTCCCTCAGAAAATATTATTAATCAGCCCCATTATCTCATATAATAAAGCACTCTTTATTACTTACATCTAATATAAAGTGAAGGCATGACATGAGTCCCATTTCAGATGGGACTCTGAATATTTAACAACTTGAACAGCCCATACATATTGGCTCTGGTGCTGGAGAAGATTCTTGGCGGTCTCATGCCTCACCACGTGTAAATCTTTCTTTGTGGATCATGAGCAGGCGCAGAGCTCCTGGAGAAGCAGTGAGCTTGGCAGGGCAGCAGCAGGGCAGCAGCAGAGCACTTGAGGGGAATGCAAAAGAAGCAAGAAGAGGGTGGAGGCAGAGACGCTAAGAGCACTTGAGCCTTCGTGTCCAAAGTAAGAATTGACTCCGGAGTTTTAGTCAAATTTCCTCAAAGCCAGTTTGAAATTGCCTTTCTATCTCTTGTAAAATAAATTACTGTAGCTGGTCAGCCACCCAAACTAGTGTCTAAGAACTCATCCTCAATTCCTTCTCTCTCTCTCTTTCATAGCCCAGATGCTGTCAATTTTATCTTTTTAAATGTTTCTTCAATTCACTCTCTCCCTTCTGGTCCTACTAATATTGTGCTCTTTAAGACTTTCATTATCTTTGCCTGAGTTATTTTAGCGGCCTCTTAATTGGTCTTGCTGTTTCTAGTCTTATCTTTCTCAAATTCACACTTCTATTCAAATTTGATCATGTAATTCCCCTTCTTAAGATTATTCAGCTGCTCTCCATCACTACAAAATAATGTGGTATGATTTAATAATCTATTTGGCTGTCTCTTTTCCTTCATCTCTCCACATTGCAGCTTTGTCTTTAGGTTTCGGTGACATCAAACTGCATGTGTTTCCTGCCATATATTATGTACCTTCTTGCCTTCATATTTTTATTTATAATTTTCTCCTCCCTTTTCTCCTCCCTGGCTAATGTCCATGTACATATTTCTCCTCTCTCGCTAGTGTCATAGTTTAGCCATCATCTCTCTCTCTCTGGAAACTTGCTGGAAATCCCCTTGCTTAATCAGATGACTCTTCCTCTGTGATCCCAGGAGAATTTGTGAACATCTCCATCATTTCATTGACCACATTGTGGTATAAATATCTATTTACATGTCTTTCTCACCCATCCCACTCCTAAGTTGTATCCTAAAGTTAGGCATATGACAGATATTCATTAAATATTTGCTTAATGGATAAATGCATATACATGTGATCATAATACACAAGAAAAATATATGTTAAAATATAGAAGCCCCCAAATGTATTTTGAGTAATGTCAGCCCTATTGGTATAAGGACCAATATTCAAAAGACCCTTTTGAATATAACAAAGTACTTTTGAATATAACAAAGTACTTTTGAATAGATGGTTGCTAAAAACAAAATTAGCTATATTAATTTGTGGACATAGTTGTGGTGAAAGCATGGATTAAAATGTAAATTATTGGCTGGGCACAATGACTCACACCTGTAATCCCAGTACTTTGCAGGGCTGAGGCAGGAGGATCACTTTGGGAGGTCAGGAGTTTGAGACCAGCCTGGCCAACATGGTAACTCTGTCTCCACTGAAATATAAAAATTAGCCGGGTGTGGTGGCTCACATGCCTGTAACCCCAGCTGGTCGAGAGGCCAAGGCAAGATAATTGCTTGCACCTGAGAGGCAGAGGTTGCACTGAGCTGAGTTATGCCACTGCACTCTAGCCTGGGCGACAGAGCAAGACGTCTTAAAAAAATTAAAAAAAAAAACACAGTAAATTATTGTTATATGTTGAAACTATTAGAAAAGCAATTCTTGAAAGTACAACATGTAACAATTATGCAAATTGGAGTTACTCATATTTTATTACTCCCTTTGTCCCATGTAGCCAATGTAAAAATTGCTAAGAATGTTTTTGATCAAATAACAAGTATTTTTCAACAACTTAGGCTCTACTCAGACAAATGAGAGAGGATTAACAATATGTCTTCTTGAAAGCTCATGACATCTAGTCAAGTGAGTACATCCAGAATCTAATAAATTTTGAATAAAAATATATATCAGTGAGTGAGCCATTATATTCTCTGTTACCAACTGCATAGCATTATAAGAAAAAGCAACAATATTATTTAACTTTTTGATAGTAAACATATTTTAAAAACCTATGCTAATATACCCACAAAAACCTGAAAATGGTTTCCTTTTAGGTGTTAATTAAGGAATTATTGTTTCTTTTGAATCGTACATTAAGAGATCACCCCCCCACAGTGAATTATTTTAAAAGTATTAATAACACATTTTCTACATCTTTTCCTTCTCGTCAATATAAAGGTCCAAGAAGACAATGTTTTATTGCGAATATCACATAATAAGATTAACAAACCAAAATTCAGTTTATACTTTATATATTTTGCTGAACTGTGGTTTATAACTTAAGACTTTTATTAAAAAAATAAAAGGTATTGATGTAGGATAGCCTCTAGAGGAATTATTTTTCTGAAAGGCTTTTTTTGGTAAGTGTACTCTTTAAACATGAGCAAGCACTTATTGGATACTTACCGCGTGGGTAACCCAATACCAAAATAAAGAAGTATGTTATATGTTTAGTTTCTTAAACGTTGACAGTCTAATGAGGGATCAGATTCATAACTAAATTTTTATAGTAAAATGTAGAAGTTCTGTTAAAAAATATAAAAACCACAGGAACATAGATAAAGTTTATCTGATCAAATGTATTAATCTGATCAAATGAAGACTGAAATCAACTCTAGAATTGTAGAAGGTGTTAGAGAATCAACAGTAGATTTATTTCTGTTACCAGAGGCAAGAACCTCAATTTTTGATTTCTGCTTCAACAATCTAAAGTGTAGTAAACCTAATATTCAACCATTCACTACAGTTTATTGAGTATATAATGGGTGCCAGGCATGTGCTAGGTACTAAGGAACAACTAGTGAAAAAAAACTTGCAGAGCCGACTTCAGGTGGAAGAAACAGGTATATGTGCAAGCTACTCTGGCACAAGGTACCAAGGACTATGAAAGGAAAGGTACAGGCATCTGAATAACTTTGGATAGGAAGCTTACCCAGATTGGGCAGCAGGGATGGCTTTTCTAGACAGAGGTATTTCTAAGCAGAGCTAGTGGAATTTATAGAAGATATTCAGAGAAAATTCTAATCAGAAAAAAATATCATATGTGCAGACCTGAAGGCAAAAATAGAGCATGGCTTACTGAGGGGATTAAAACAAAGATATGCAGTTTTAACTGACTCCTGAGGACTAAGGAATGGGAGAGGTCAACACTAAGTCTAGAGAGGTAAGTAGGGCTTGCAAGCCCGGTCTAGAGTTGGGACTTTGACCTATGGGCAAGGAAGGATAGGAAGAATGACTTGATTCAAACGATGTTTTAGAAGGATACTCCAGTTGCATGGTGGAGACAGAATTTGAAACAGTTCAAGAAGGAAAGCAGAGCGATATTTTGTCCCACACGGAGTACAAAGAGAACTAAAGATTTTTGGGTGGCTCTAATTTCTTTCCATGTTGTCGCCACCTCAGTTTCAGACATAGGGGCTTCCTTCTAGGGGTGAAAATTGTAGCAATTCCTTCCCTAATCCTCCCTTTTTCAATCTCTTTTCCCACCCATCCCCACAGTCCTCTGAATCCCTAACAGCAGCTTTCCCGGCCTTTGGCCATCCCTTACTTGATCCCACTGCCCCATTCTCCCAGAGTGGTGGAGGAAGGCAAGTTAGGACCAAGAATTTTAAAAACATCTAGTTTCTAGATAGACTATTTAAAAGAAAATCAGATCATAAATGCAAATTTTAACCTTGAAGGCAAGAACACCTTCAAGGTGTGCTTTCAGTATGTCAAATAAGTATCTGTCTCCCCTCCAACTCTGTGTTAGGCTGTTCTTGCACTGCTATAAAGAAATACCTGAGAGTGGGTAATTTACAAAGAAAAGAGGTTTAATTGGCTCATGGTTCTGCAGCTGTACAAGCTGTACAAGCATCACCTGTTCAGCCTCTGGGGAGGCCTCGTGGAGCTTTTACTCATGGTGGAAAGTGAAGCAGGAACTGGTTTATTACATGCTGAAAGCAGGAGCAAGAGGGTTGGTGGGGATTGGCTGGGGGGACATGGAAGGTGACATACACTTAAACAACTAGATCTTGGGAGAACTCACTATTGTGAAAACAGCACCAAGTCATGAGGGATCCACCCCCATGACCCAAACACCTCCCAACAGGCCCCACCTTGAACATTGGGGATTACAATTCAGCATGGGCTTTGACAAGGATGTATATTCAAACTACAACTTTCTACCCTTGGCCCACTAAATCTTGCGTCCTCCTTACATTGCACAATACAATCATGCCTTCTCAACAGTCGCCCAGAATTTTAATTCAGTTCAACGTCAACTCAATTAAAAGTCTGAAGTCCAAAGTCTCATTTGCAAATGAGTTCCTTCTACCTATGCATCTATAAAATCAACTCACAAAACACAATGAGGGTACAGGCCTTTGGTAAACATTCCCATTCTAAAAGGGAAAAAATGGTCAAATGAAAGGGGCTACAGGCCCCACATAAGCTCAAAACACAATAGGGCAGTCATTAAATCTTAGGGCTCCAAAATCATCTTTGACTCCATGTCCCTCATCAAGGACACACTGAAGCAAAGGGTGCGCCCCAAGGCCTTGGGCAGTTCTGCCCTTGTGGCTGCTCCCTAGTGGAGCTGTAGAAAAAGGCCACCATCCTCCAGACTCCTGAATGTTAGAGCCACAACACTTGTGGTGGCTTTTTTCCCACAGCTCCACTAGGCAGTGCCCCAGTGGGCATGCTGTATGGGGGCTCCAATCCCACATTTCCTTTCCACACTTCCCTAGTAGACGTTTTCTGTAAGTGCTCCTTCCCCCCGTATCAGGCTTCTGCCTGAGCACCCAGGCTTTCTCATACATCCTCTGAAAGCTAGGCAGAGGCTGCCAACACTTCGCTTTGGTACTCTGTGCTCTCACAGGCTTAACATCACATGGAAACAATCAGCTCTTATAGCTTGTGGCCTCCAGAGCAGTGGCCGAGATATACCTGGGTGTCTTTGAGCGAAGGCTGGATCTGGAGCAGCCTGAATGCCAGGAGCAGTGTCCTGAGGCTGCGCAGGGCAGCAGGGCACTAGGCCTGGCCCACAAAACCATTCAGTCCCCCTAGGGCTCAGGGCCTATAATAGGAGGGTCTATGTCAGAGATCCCTGAAACACCTTTAAGATCTTTTTCTCATTGTCGTGGTTATCAGCATCTGCTTCCTTATTAGTTATGCAAATCTTTCTAGTAAGTGGTTACTCCACAGTCTGCTTGAATTTCTTTCCCCCAAAAAGCTTTTTCTTTTTCTGCCATATGGCCAGGCTGAAAATTTTCCAAACATTTATACTCTGGTACCCTTTTGAATATAAATTCCAACTGTAAATCATTTCTTTACTCCCACGTCTGAGCGTAGGTTGTTAGAAGAAGCCAGGCCATTTCTTGAACATTTTACTGCTTAGAAATTTCTTCTGCTTGATACACTAAATCATCACTCTGAAGTTCAACCTTCCACAGATACCCAGGGCATGAACAGAATGCAGTCAAGCTCTTTGCTAAGGCATAATATACATTACCTTTGCTGGGGTTACCAATAAGTTCTTCATTTCCTTTTGAGACCTTATCAGCCTGGACTTCACTGTCATTATCACTATCACCATTTAATGAGCCTCTAAGAAGTTCCAAACTTTCCCTCATCTTTCTCTCTTTTTCTGAGCCCTCCAAACTCTTCCAACCTCTGTCTTGTATCCAGTTCCAAAGCTGCTTCCACATTTTCAGTTATCTTTATAGCAACTCTTCTGTACCAGTTTTCTGTATTAGGCCATTTTTGTATTGATATAAATAAGTATCTGAGGCTGTGTAATTTATATATGTAAGAGGTTTAATTGGCTCATGCTTCTGCAATCTGTACAATCACGGTGCTGGCAGCTACTTGGCTTTTGGGGAGGCCTCATTGAGCTTTTATTCATGGTAGAAGGCAAAGTGGGAGCAGGTACATCTCATGATGAAAGCAGGAACAAGAGGGAGAGTGGACTGGGGAGTGCTGCACACTTAAACAACCAGATCTTGCAAGAACTCACTCCATATTGTGAGAATAGCAACAAGCTATAAGGGATCCCCATGACCCCACATGACCCAAATACCTCCCACTGGGCCCCACCTCCAACAATGAAGATTACAATTCAACATGAGGTTTGGTAGGGACATTATTCAAACTATATCAACCTCAAGTTAATTTTTTAAAAAATATCCCTTTTATGAATTTTCCCTTCCACTCCTTTGTCTGTCCCACACTGAGAGTGGATAGAGAGTGAGATGTCCTTGGTGAAGGCTATCCTTGCTGAAGTTAGGGAGAAAAAAAAAATCCTCCAGATATACAACAACCTATGAATTAAACGAATGTTCTTAAATCATGAATATCCAAAATGTACTATGGCATTTTCTATTTCAAAGCCAAAGGCAAAAAACAAAACTTCAATATCTTACCAAGTCATGCAAAGAAGAATTTTTCCAGCAGTATAAATCTGTGAACTCTGTTCACTGAATGATACGAAATTCAAATTCTAAAATTGGATATATTATCACCAGATCCATGTCTCACTGTGAAGAGTCATCAGCAAAGGGTAGCTTATGATTGGACAGGAAAGTTTGCTATGACAACTGAAGCAGGTTTATCAAATTAGCTGTACTTGGTGGAGCGCCAGCTGACCACAATTTTTTTTCTCCTACCTCACTCTATAAAACTATGTTTTGGGCTCTTCTCCCTTGTGCCTGACCAACATATTAGACAGAGGCCACAACCTTCTAGTGCCTTTCAGAGATTGGCACAATTTCATTTTTGGTTATTAAAATGTTGCTCCAAGTGAATGCCATAATTACAATCTCTCAGTGCGTCCCAGCTCAGATGCGGCCATGAATTCTGCAGTTGAGCCTGGGAGTGAGTAGGTTGCCTTACTGTTTCCCCAGTTTGTCCCTCCACAACCCCTTCTCCTCTCATCATGCCGCAGCTGGCTGCCCTAGGATGAGGAAAGGGTGAAGGAATGAGAGTGAAAGGACAAATTCTTAAGGGACCAATGCTCTTGCAATATGGAATATGGGCCTTCTGTCATGGCAAATGCCCAGATAAAGTTTCTCTCATATCGGATTTGAGAATTTCACATTCCCATCTTCACCCCTCCCCCTTCTCCAACAGAGTCCTGTTTCCTAAACCAAGTGATGCATTTTTTTGGCTAAAATTTTCCTTACAGTTGTCACTCAATTCTTGCCCCAGTGGTTTTCACAGAAGAGCAGAGCAGGCGTTAGTGTAGCGTTCTTTTCTCATGACTCACACCTGGCTACCTTCCAAGCTATTGCTTCTGGCTTTGGGAAACATTACACTTCTTTTGCCCACAGAATTCTTTAAGGCCTGGCCACTCCCCTGGAAGCTGCAATCTTTGCTCTGAATTTTGAGCAACTCCAATCCTAGACTCTTCTAGGAAAGAATCAATTATGAATGTCTCAACCAGTTGCTTCCATTTGAATCCAGAAGATCACAAACTACTAAGTACTTTGTTTTATGATCAGAAATACCTGAATTTCTGCAGCTTAACCCAGTCAGATGAGGAAATACATATATATATATTTTTTGAGACGGAGTTTTGCTCTTGCCGCCCAGGCTGGAGTGCAATGGCATGATTTTGGCTCACCGCAATCTCCACTTTCCGGGTTCAAGTGATTTTCCTGCCTCAGTCTCCTGAGTAGCTGAGATTACAGGCATGCACCACCATACCCGGCTAATTTTTTTGTATTTTTAGTAGAAACGGGGTTTTTCCATGTTTGTCAGGCTGTTCTCAAACTCCTGACCTCAAGTGATCTGCCCACCTTGGACTCCCAAAGTACTGGGATTACAGGTGTGAGTCGTCACGCCCAGCTGAGGAGATACATTTTTATGTTTCTAGAAAGCTGAAAAGCACCCCGTTTTCTACAAATGACTCTCTTAAATCAGCTACTTCAAAGGTTCTTAACATGCCTTGTCGTTAGCTCTGGATTCTGAGCCAAAACTCCTAGACTACAGGAAAAGTCTCACCTTAACATGTACTTCACAACTGGTGAGTTACAGTAATTTTAGGAGAGCATATTTAGGATGATGTTGGTGCTCCGTGATTAAAGGTCTACTTTAATCATGAAATTAGTAACCCTGGGTTAAAATTCTCCACAGAGCATCTGATCCAATTCTATAGGCAAAAATTTAATCAATAGTAAAAGAACTTTAATAAGATTTTTTTTTCCAACTTGGCTTAAGTACCCCTCAGATACAAAGAAATCCTTACATCACAAAGCTGACCAAACCATTTCTATATAGTTCTAAGTGTGGGAAAGTTTGAATTTCCATGGAGTCAAAATTTATTTGTATGTACATTTCACCCAATTTTTCAGATTTATCATCTAAAAACTCATAAAACTTGACCTGAGCTTGATTTGGCTTTCTGGAAGAGTCAGTGTCTAGGATTGGAGTTACTTGGAGATCAGAGCAAAAATTGCAGTCATGAAGCTCACTTTTCCTAAGTTTGTAAGGTTGCAGAAACATCCCAGCATTTTGGGAGGCCAAGGCAGGTGGATCATTTGAGGTCAGGAGTTTGAGATCAGCCTGGTCAACATGGTGAAACCTCATCTCTACTAAAACTAACAGGCATGGGGCTCATGACTGTAATCCCAGCACTTTGGGAGGCTGAGGAGGGCAGATCACGAGGTCAGGAGTTTGAGACCAGGCTGACCAGCATGGTGAAACCCTGTCTCTACTAAAAATACAAAAATTAGCTGGGTGTGGTGGCCCACACCTGTAATCCCAACTACTCAGGAGGCAGAGGCAGGAGAATCACTTGAACCCAGGAGGCGGAGGTTGTAGTGAGCCGAGATCGCACCATTGCACTCTAGCCTATGTGACAGAGGGAGACTCCATTAAAAACAAACAAACAAAACAAAACAAAACAAAAAATAGACCTTCTTTCTGAACATAGGGACCAAGTACTTAGGAGTTTATGTTTCTTAGGGTTTAGGAGTGAGTGGAGTCACGGATGATTTCCTCTTCCATGGAAGTGTCAGAGTCTAGTATTCGATTTCCTTTAAAATCAGATAAAGGATTGAGTCAGAAAACTCACTTATCCATATGGTAACCCTAAAGGGTTTTTTAGAATAATGGTCATTTCCCATGTAGACTATTCTTCTTAAACTAAATTTCCCCCAAATTTTTCAATGTATGACAGGTTTTGAAGTTTCCTTACTATTTGGTGACACTTTTGTTATTTTCCAGTTTTTCCAACATCCTGCTTATAGTATGGTAGCCAGAATTTCTAACAATGCCAGAATGAATGAAACAGGAAACCATTTCTATTGAGTTAACTCTAAAACAAGAGTAAAATCATGACTCTCCTGTAGATGTAAAAACACATACATGTTAAAGATTTCATATAATCGATAAGGAAATCAGGCAGACATTTTAACCGTTTCAAAAGAAATCTAAAGAACAGATAGGTTTATAGAACAGAAATATTGAAAAGAAGGCACAGCTATAGACAAAACTGCTATTTTGTTTTTGTTTTTGTTTCTCTTAATGATGGGAAGTCAAACAACCAGGAGACTGTCTCCAGTCTAGATAATGCAAAGTTCTCCACTGAAGCACAGATATTTTTCTTACACTTCTTTGCTCTAGATACTATTATTTAAAATTCAGCAGGATAATGATAAACATAGAACTCAACATCTAATAGTTGTAAAATTGCCATATAGCTTTAAAAAGTTTCATTATATTGTCAGGTTTAATAGAATATGCCAATAAATACTGAGGTTAGTCTTATGAAAAAAAAAAGTAGATGTTGAAAGTTTGACCTTCTGTGGTGTATCTTAAATGATCAATAGTTTGCTAATTGTATATTTACCCTCAAGTTTTCAATATTCCCTTGTCTCCGGATTTATTAGTTCCAAATTAGTTAACAAATTCAAGTTCAATGAAAAAATATTGACTTAATTAAAAGTCTGCTATATGCATAACATACAAAATAAGTAAAAAATACAGTTTTTTACAGATAAATTATATTTCAGTTAACAGAACAAGGCGAAGATATATATATATATATATTTAAGGCAAATTATAACTCATTTAAAGGCAAAATATAAGTTATTGGTATTTTTTAAATGAGTTAATATAGTAGGTTGGAAGAATCAGAAAGAACTTAATGAGAAGATTGAATTTCCACAAATTTCAACAAGACAAAGAATACCCACAGAGAAGGAAACAAAAAGAGTGGATCCTAGATTAGAATAATTGGAAATATTGCTGGATCATTCAAGAGTCTTGATTGTCAAGTTAATGAATTTGTATTTAATTCATAAACAAAATAGACCTACCAGATTTTTAAAATGTTATTTACATAATAAAAACAATTTTGTGATTTAATCTAACATAGTTATGAAAGGCACACTGGAAAACACAGAAATTGAGATAAGAAGACCACTAGAAAGTAAAATTTATGTAGCTTGACAGCAATTTTCTTTTGACTATGAAGCAAAAGGGGATAGAAGTAGAGAAGGAAGAGAAAAAAATGAAAGATGATTCCAATTTTTTCAGTAAAATCTCTATTATCTTCCTAGGGCTGCTATAATCAATTACTACAACGGGTAGGCTTAAACAACAGAAATTTCTTTTCTTACTGGTCTGAAGTCTAGAAATCCCAAATCCTGGTGTCAGCAGGGACATGCTTCCTCTGAAAGTTCTAGGGAAGAACCTTCACTAGCCTCTTCCTAGCTGTTAGTGATTCCTGCAGTCTTTGGCTTCCTTGGCTTGCAGCTGCATCACATCAATCTCTATCTTCACATGGCCTTCTTCTTTGTGTTTTTCTTCTGCAGCTCTGGCATCCACTTCTTAAACGGACACCAGCCATTGGATTTTTAAGACTCACCCTAATCCAGTTTGAGTTCCTCTTGATCCTTCACTATCTGCAAAAACTCTGTCTCCAAATAAGGTCACCTTCTGTGGTTCTTGGTATACACACATTTTTGGTAGGTAGACACTTATTTAATCCACTATAGATAACTTGGAAAAACATGATGTCATGACTTCTAATATATGTTCTGCTCTGTGCTCTTAGAAAAGCAGTTATTTGGGAAGGCAAATTCCAGTTAAGATTCTGGGAGCCAGATTGGAAAAGGCTGGAGTAGACCAACTCTTGGCTGTCAAATGCAGAACCAAAAACAACAACAACAATAATAACAATAAAAGATGGATTCAGTAGTGAAATTTAAATTACAAGAAAAGAAGACATTCTAAACAAAGCTTTAGTCTGAATTAGTGAAGCAAAGAAGCAGAAACCAGGTAAGAAATAAAGTACCTTAGCTCCCCGAGTATTACCAACTTAGTCCATTGCTAAGGCAAAGCTGAGTTTATTGCTTACTCTACAAGGAGGAATACCACCTTCACATAGCTTTGGCAGTATCTCACAGCAGGAGAAGATAAAGTTAGAATTTATTGCAAATGAGAAATTTGGTTTAAGTTAGGTCTTTTAATGCAAGGACTTGAGTAGGATTGCATAATGATCGCAAATGACAGTCAAGGACTGCTGGAAACTGCAACATGAGGATTTTGAGGAGAGGAAATTAAAGAATCTTAGGGCTCAAATTATTGATGCTTTCCATTGAAAAGTTGATGGGTCTTTCAAAAAGTTCTTCGAGTTAAGAAGCAGATCATTTATCTGTGCAAAAGTCCGCAGGGAAAGTAAAACTATGCTAATGAAGACGGTTAATAGCAACCTTCCGTTAATGTGAACAATAAAGTGTGATTTCTGTTCTCTGTGCCCTTTCTGAGTATGAAGGTAGACAGCTTCAGGTCTTCACAGGAAACAGATCACAAAGTCACAGCCAGTAGGTTTGGAACGAAGAGCCAGAAAAAAAAATCTAGATGAATTCTTTGAGGTGCAGACCACAGAGCCTAAGATAAACTTTTGTGGTGCTTTCATTTTATTAAAAAGATGTCTGCTACCTTGGCCAAGGGTTAAAAAGGAGTTGTGAGTACATACAAATTTTGAAACAGTAATAATAAATCCAATAAGGAAATGATAATAAAATTGAGAAATATAAGGCTTTAGGAAATACTGTATTGTTGTATTTAAAAATAAACTGGATAGTTTCCATGAAGGTTTATGGTAGACATTACTAAAGCTTCCTGATATCCAATTGTCTTCTTTGTGGATTTGTGAAACACTATACGAACCAGTCCTCTTTCAAACAGGCAAAGCCATGTGATTAGCTATGACAATAGCTTGGGAGTGGAAATAACTTCCATGTGTCACTTCTGGACTGAGGCAATAAAAATCTGTTGCATGATCCTCCTCATTCTTTTTCAACCACTTAGACTCTGGTGGCTATATACGGAGATTCTGGATCCACAAAATAAAACCAGTCTAGATCTCTGACTCATTTGGAAGGGAGCTGCCCTGGAGAGCCAGGAGACTTGCACCGAACTTTCTGTGGCCAGAAATACACTCCTTTGTATGCGTGTGTGTGTGTGTGTGTGTGTGTGTGTGTGTGTGTGTGTGTGTGTATGTGAATCCAATAGAGTTTTGGAATTTATTTATTCTTGTATTATATCCTATCCTATCTAATACTTACAGTAATACTATTTTAAAAAATTGTAAGTGAAATGAAGAAATGATAACAGACTGAGTGAAAAAAATTATAAAATAATTGTTGAAAGGACTTTGATGATAAAGAAAAAGAGGAGAGGCGATTTCAAGGTCCCAAAAGAAAAAGCACATTTTTCATGTTTTATCTAATTTTTAAAAATTTGGATGACAGAGCACTAAAACATTCAGAATTAACTTTTCAGATTTTTAGGATCATAAAATTAAGCCCTTTTCATCAGATAATGTCACCCTTTACCTTCTGATCCCCAGGACTCAGATTAAAATTCATGCATTTGGTGATTTGCCAAGAATTTGACCTTATAGCCAGGAGTTTGATCTCACTGAAAGTAAAGGCATGCATTACATCACTTTACTCTTTTAAAAAATATTCTCTGTCCCTCTATCCTCCAGCTTCTTGAAATATATTTTGATAGTATTTAACATCAGAAATATTTTAAATTATTTTTAATTTATTATAGACTATTTCCTTGAGAAATTGTTTTTATACTTTTTCTATCAATTGCCAGTGAAGTACAATGTGTTCTCATCATTCCAGGAAGTAGCGTTATGGCTGTCAAAAATGATGTGTTGCATAATCAGTAACAGTAAATAGGCTAATTCTTTGAAGCCATTCCTGCTGGAAGGTGTATAAGAATATTCGCTGGAAAGTGTCAAAGTATACCTGCCAACAACTGAAGCCTAGGAGTTGAAAGAATTAGGGAGATAAATAAGGAAATGTGCTATGACTGTCTTGAAATATTGAAATGTTAGACTGGGAGGGCATTGTGAAAGTACACAGTGATCCCTTGTTTTATGTGGCAAAGTGTTCTGTTGAGCAAAAAAGTTATCCATGATTAACCCACTTTTACTGCTAAGTCCTGAGAATATGTTCTGTAAAAATGTATTAATATGAGAGAAAACGAACCCTCTGTTATTCAAAGCCCAGTGCACAATAAGTATTCAAGAAATTTTGGTAATAAAGGAAGTAAAAATGAAATAATACAGTCACTGAGCAACTGGTCTAGAAAATGAAACCTATCTTTTAGTAACATTTAGACAAGCTTTTCCCCTAAGGTTCTTGTCTTCATTGTAAAAGCTTGGGCTGTTAGTGGATAATCTCTCTTGGAGAAAAATGGAGCCAGAGTGTTAGGTTCAGGCTCACGTTGTAAATAACTGAGCTGGATTTGGGAATGGGGATGTGGGTCACATGAATGGTAACAGTTGGTTTAAGTGGCTGAGCCCATTTTGGGACTATGATTTGAGTGACAAATCTTGGGAGGAAGCCAAAGCAGAAGTAAGGCAGATGTCCAAAAGAATCACCAGATACTCTCCTCTGAAAAAGAAATCAGGTTAAGGCAACGGAGCAGAAAACAGGAAAAACATAAGTGAGAGGACGAATGCTGGGACCCAAACAAATTCTTGGAAATGAAGCGTAATTAATTGCAAGCACTTCCTAGAAGATAAGGTAAACGTGCTGTGGCAGAGACTGCTAGCACTATCCTTACTTCCTTAGTATTATCAACCTTACTGCTCGATGAATGTATTGCAGTCCAGGAAAAACTGAGAACATGCCCCATCCTCTCTTGTAGCTAGTTAAGGCCAAGTGACTAAATTTTACCCAATAAACTGTAGTAAAAGTGCTGTGTGATACTTAGGGAAAATATACTTAAGAATATATACTTTAAAGAAAATAGACTTTAAGTACACACACATACACATTGTACACACAACACACATACACTCTCACATGCACACACACACACACGTATTCCCTTACAATACAAAATACAAAATAAAAATAAAATGCAAAGTACAATACAAAATAAATGGAAAAAATAAAATGTTTTAAATATTTATTTATTTAAATTTAATAAATTTTTTTAAAATTTTTAAAAATTTTAATAATTTTTAAAAAAAATTTTTTACTTAACTATTTAAAAATTACAAAAAATAAAATACAAAATACAATAGCTATGACAAGCTCCAGAAACCATTTTGGATCATGGGTCTGGAGAAGGTAGAGTAGAAAGTAAAAGGAACTTAGGACTGTAAGGACTTCATGAAGTTTCCATTGCTAACTCTGAATTGTTTATCTCTGGATCTGTTTTACTTTAAAAAAAATACACATATATCTATCTATAGATCTATCTATCTATCTATCTATCTATATCTAGATATATATATATATATCTATATATATATAGATATAGATATATATATACGTGTATATATATATGTACACATATATATATACATGTATATATGTATATATCTAGATATGTATATATCTTATTCAATTTTCTGTTATTACAGTCTGTGTTACAGGAAATAAAGGGGTTGACTGGCCTGGACAGTTACAGCTATTTCTCATTTTCTCTCCAAAAATGGAGTTGTCTTGAATATAATAGAAAATTTTTGGAGACACATCTAAGTGCGAGCTTGACAAACATTGATAGTGACCACAATGCTAAGCACTCACTAAGTCTTGAAATTTTTAAATGGTTTTGTGTCACAGTTCAAAGCAGAATGTAGTTTGTAATGGTAGCTTCATATATATCTTGGTGAATTGACAGTATTCATCCTATGATTTAGATAGCAAGAAACTTTGGCCAACTCTCTAATATTTCAGATAAAGAGACTGATTAAGGTCTTGATCACAGAAAGATAAAAAAACCAATTTATAGAAGAAATAAAACTAGCAACTAGGAAGAGTGATTTTCAGTCTATTTTCTTTCTATTCTACTACAACGCCAGTATTTCAAAAGGGACAAAACTTTCTTCTCTTTTGTCAAGATGTAGTTGTATAAGTTCTCTCATCGACCACAGATACTGTTTGGTATATATTTTGAAGGCCTAGAAAGTTATCCTTCAAAAAATACACGGAATAATTTACAATTTTTGAATTTTATTTTGTAAAGTTTATATAAATTTCCATTCCCACCAGAACTATACTTTCATACTGACACCTTAAAACACAAATAGCATTCCATATTACTATGTCTAAAGTTTTTTTGCTAGTGTAGAGAGAATCTAGATGACTCTAACATATGTGCAGAAATCAGGAGTGGATTCAGATTTTGTGCAGACCTGGACTTAGACAATTTGGAGGCATTCTCTTTAAAAGACAATAAAATTACAAAAAAAATGAGATCTCCATTTTTGTATACAAAAAGAAAAGAAATCACACGAAACATAAATTTTTAAAAAGTGATAAATTCCACAAACATTACACAATTGAGAAAAATAATATGCTATTTTATAAATTGACCATCTGATACATCCCTCTATTAAATTTCTCCTACATTAATTTGAGGTACAGCTAAATTCACCTCTTTCTGTGACTCAATTTTGTAATAACACTTGCTAGAAGAGAGAAATCATTATAGAGAAAACAGAAAATGAGTATTCTTTTCTATAGCATGGTGTGTCAAAGTGTACTTATTTTTGAGGGGTTAGAAATGATTGTTTTAGTTTTTCAACTTGTTATTGGCAATATGTTGTAAATTTTTAGGATTGTGATAATATTAAAGGAAACCTCCATCTTGTTTATTTCAAATGGGAACTGTATGATTTTAGGACATTTCAAATTTTCTTGTGCCATGACTCATTTTCATCAGAATGTCAGGGTCATTCACTGAAGTGTCAATGTCCTTATTGTAGTTGCATGATGTGAATTGCATATTAGTTTTTACTAAAGTTAAAAAATAGTGTTAATGTTTCATGTTAGTTAAATCATGTTAGTTCTTCATGTTAAATCAATAAGAAATTAGTAAGATCATGAATAGCATGACATGGGCAAGCTTATATTAGGCCAAGGAAAAAAAGCATTAACAAAACCATGGTCTGGCAATTGTAAGGCACCCATTTAGAATACAACATTGTGCAGAGTAGGGCACCATTGGGTGATTCAATCAGAAAAGTGTGTTGAAGCCAAATTGGGAGGTAGAACATAGTATCAAATTCCGGTAAATAGTTGCGGGCAGACTGTATTTCTTGTAAGTTAAGTAATCAAAGGCCTGTTAGTAGATCACAAAGACAACAAAAGGTAATATAATGCACTGTTAAGATCATGAGAGAGTGAAAAATGGCTCAGCTGGCAGATAGTGGATGGTGTTCTTAACTTATAAACAATGCTCAGACAAGAAAAGTTCACTCTGCAACCATAAAAGGGACTAAACATCCCCTTCTTCCGATTCACATGAGAGATTGCTGCTTCTTTACAAAGCCAACTGTAGCTCTGCTTTGATTCTTCTGCCTTCTAGATGAAAAGTATTATGATACCTGGGCTCTATCACAGTGTTCACATGTGAGGGTTACAGATAACCATTGGCACAGACTGGTGGCCCAGCATCTGAATATTTCACCAGAGGTGACATGGACAATGTCCTGGCCATTGTGGTGATCCCGACATTTAAAAGATTCGGGGGAGTAGTGCATGTGTGAAAAATGAAAAGCCACATTTTCCCTGGGATACCCTCAGTCAGTGACTGAATGAGACAGAGGCACTGGAGTTGGGATATTTCTGCCTGATGTGAAACTCTTCTAATAGACAATCCAATTTCCCCACTGGCCTGGCCAAGATTTTCTCATAGCAGCACTGCATTCAGAAGTTCTTCCTACCCTTTCCTCCTAGCTAATCTCCTTTCACAGATGCCAGACCAACATAGTAGCCTGCAGGCTCTCACTACCCACTCCTGCTTCCTCTTTTCTTTATTTTACACAGCTGTTTCTTTTAATAAATGTCTTGCACTTCTAATTCCAACTTGGTGTCTGCTTTCTGGAGGACGTAATCTGAGCCAGTTAGTATTGAACATGGACTGAGAGAGCAGGAAGTAGGATGGGGGTCTGTGGACCGATCACTCATTGCCTAATTGGCATAAAGGATACTGCCGCAAGTGGTGTGAGGGTTACAGATAATCATTGGAACAGGTGGACAGCCCAACATCTGAATATTTCACCAGAGGTGACATGGGAAATGACCTGGCCATTGTGGTGATTCTGACATGTAAAAGATTTGGGGGAGCAGTGCATATGTAAACATGGATGTGGAAAATATTCCCAACTGGGGCACGGTGAGTGGTGAAGCTGGGCCTCCACTTTTGTGGAAAGAGAAGTAACTCAGAGAGAGAAGGCGTGGACACTTTCAGGCAGTGGTTAATGTACTGGCCAGAAAAGTGCTGGAAAGAAAAGTACTAAAAAAATCAGAGATAAAGAAATGGGAGATAAAGGCATGTAGGTGGATATATAAGAATGGGCGTGAGGTGTAAAGATATTTTGAAAAGCACATGTTCATGCCCACCAGAAAGCATCCCCCATGGAAAAGGTATCAAACAATTATGTGCGATGAGTGACTTGACCAGACTTTGTCATCAGCCATTCAAGAACTGGCACAATGGACTCATAGACAAGGTGAGCATCATGGCAGAAATGGAAAATATGCACGTCCCAACTGTACAGATTCTCACCAGAACTAACCTACTGCTGCCTCTGAATATCTAACTTTCCAGCAATGGAGACTGATGCTGAACCCCCAATATGACACCATTTCTCAAGTAGAACATGTAGATGATTTTCCATCATAGATGGAAGGCCCCATCATCTTCAAAGGGCCAGAATTCATGCTTATAGAAATAGCAACCTGTTCTGGGTAGGGGTTTGTCTTTCCTGCTCTCAGAGTCTTAGCTAACACCACTATTTGGAGGCTTGCAGAGTACTTGATCCACAGGCAGTAAATCTCACAACACATATCATCTGACCATTGAAAGGAAGTTTGATACTAAGCCCATTTTTCATGGAATCCACTGATTGTGTCACACAGCACACCAACCAGAAGCAGATGGCCTCATAAACTACTGGAATGGCTTTTTGAATGTGTACCTGAAGTGTCAGCTTACAGGCAATAGTCTTCAAGGAAGGCGTGTCACCCTCTGGGATGCAGTATATATGTTAAATTAGAGACTTCTTGCTATGATGTGAATGGTTGTCCCCACTGAAACTCATGTTGAAACTTTATCTGCAATGTATCAATATTAAGAAGCGGAGGCTTTCAGAGGTAATTGGATGATAAAGGCCTACTTAGAATGTGGGATTGGAGAAGCTGAAAGATTGTTTTTTAGGAAGATTTGTTACATGGCCTGTGACCACCCCTTCAGTAAGATTTACACTATTATTAGAAAGTTTGGAATTTGATATACTTATATTTGTTTGTTTATTAATGTCATAGCATAGTCGAGGTTGGCCCAGTGACATTCAGGTTTCACATGTATGCCTGTATATGGGAAGAGTAGAATAATGACAAGATAGCATGTATGATTTACTTTGTGCAGGCGCATTAAAATTGCTTCACATGTATTATCTCATTTCATTCCCGCAACTACTGTCAGAAATAAGTACTCTTAGGACCACCATTTTACAAATAAGAAATTGAGATAGTTTTCCTAATGTGCCCAGCCTCACACAGCTATTAAACAGTGCAGCAAGTATTCAAATTTAGCCGGACTCTGCAGCCTGTATTACCTATACACTACTTTCAAGAAGATAGAGAAACCCAGCAGGAATACATTCTTAATGTAGAGAAGTTCTGAATTATCATGTGCTCGTGATAAGATCTGCTTTACTAATCTGCTCTATTACAGGAATGTGCATCAGAAATTAAATGAAGCGGGGAGGATTATGATATTCTTTATGTGAACTAGTTTTGTCTTTCTCTTCCCTAAATACAAATCTCAGCACTCTGTGCGAATTCACGAGCTTTGGAGGGAGACAAGGCCTGCATGTGACTTTTGGCTATGTTACTTAGTAGCCATGTGAACTGCAGTGGGATACTATTTCCTTGTTTTTGAAACTAGTGATAATAGCATTTATTTTACAGGTTGTATTTATGTTAAGATAATGTATATGAAAAGGCCTAGTGTATCTACAATAAGGGCTCCATATATTTCACTTTTCTTTCCTTCTTAACCAGGAAATTGGCTAACATCACTTTCCTAAGATAGATAATATAAAGATGCAAATTTCTTCATTTTAAAATTTGTATTTCCTTAAATAATATAATATTTTTATTCTGAATATTAATAGATTGGATCTTTTTTGATAAATAATTTTTCTTATTGATGTGATGAGGAAAGCATCATATAATGGAAAATAACGTGTTCAAGAATTGGGCGTATATTAACATAGAATTTTTCCTATGTGATTTCCATAGAAATATGAATAGCTTATTTCTTTTTTAAGAGTTAGTAATTTGATTTGTAGATCTTTTCTACTCCTTAATGCAAGACTTGCTGCTTTTCTGTGTTCCCCCAAACCAAAAACGTGACTTTTCAGTGGCCATGATGCCTGTTGAATATTATCCTTTAACACAAAAATACCCAGTATAAAGATCTTTATTTATTAATTTTTATTAGTTCATTCCATTCTAAGAATGAGAATATAGCTTTTATATCACTGCTCCAAATAGGCATTTTTACATGAAAAATGTGATAATTTTAGTTAGAAGTCTAGGGGAGCTCACATGTACAAAAATGTTTTCTTTTTTTTTTTTAAAAAAGATATTGCAAACCACAGAAAAATAGCTACATAGACAGCAAACTGTTAGTAGATGCCAATAAAAGTAGTTACTTACTGACATTTTACAAAATAAGATGTTTTTGCTTTAAAAATGAATAAATTTGATTGCAACAAATCAGGAATGCAAATTTATTTTTATGAACCATTTATATTAGTATTAAACCTTAGTCTCATGTATTTTAATAAATTGCTAAGAAGCCTAGCCCAAAAACAGGAAAGCAAATTTATTTTTATAAACCATCGAAATCAATATTAAATATTAGTATCATTTATTTTAATAAATTGCTAGAAGTCTAGCAAAATCATAGACTAAAAACAAAAATTTATATAATACATTGTTTAGCAGATATTTATCAAAAGAATATTGTAAGATTGTCCAAATATTTTGATGCAAATTTATGTTTTCTATTGATGAACAAAATAATATTTGATATCAAGAGAGTCAGCTTATGATTGTGATTTATTAACAATTTAAAAATAAAAGAGAGCAAGGCCTGCTATTACCAAAAATTAAAAAAAAATTAATTAAGCTTGTCATTTGATTGCATAAATTATGAAGATAAATGATCATTGCTCTTTGGCTATGAAGGAGTAAGCCTCTGATGTAAGAAAATTCTCTCCTGGTCTCTCATGAATATCTCACAAGCAGAGCTTTGACAGTTTTTATTTTGGATTATCGTTTCACAGATGTTTATATCACAAAAGGCCTTGGAAATAGAGAGAATATCTTCCTCTGGGACAGAGAGCAGGTTTGTTTTTTGTCCACTAGAGTAATAAAGATAATGTCTCTCTCCCAAGCAAAGGTTGTGTTCAGGTGTGCTTTCAGGCTTACAGATAATTAGAATGTCTTAAAGCAGATGATATTTTCTTAAAGCACCACCCACTGTGTGTGCAGTGGTCATGTTGACCTATGGCAATTGGGGCTCATGGAACTAGCGCAGGAAAATGAGGATACTCAGACTATTGCTACTGCTGTGAGTAATAAACTTTCCTTTTCTCTGGCCGAGGACTGTGTCTTCTGCACATCCATGAAACTATGGCAATCTAATGTAGCTTGCAAGCAGGATAAAATCCCAAATCCTTCACAATTTTTGACTGTACTACATATGGCTTAAGGACCTAGATATGGTCTGCTAGATAGCAAGGAAGCACTTTTATACACCTGAAATAACTGGGAACAAGTAACTGTGGTAAACAGTTATGTGAGAAGGAGCTCATGACTGTGTAAGAAGTTACAAGAAACTATCTTCTCATTGGTTTGGGATAGGCCAACACTCATGGAATCCTAGAATGTTTCCAGCAGCAACTCAAAGAAAAGCCGACTTTTAGTGGCTGAGAACACAGGCCTAATATGAAAACTTCCTATGCTGTAATCTAGTGTGAGAAGATAAGCTGGGCTAATCATGGTCTTTCTCTGGAGATTCTGAATGGGAACCAGAATCAGACAGCAGCAGCTGGAAGGATTAAGAGAGAGGTGCCATGAAAATCCAGTCAGAACCATGAAGACCTTAGGCAAGTCAAACTTTTGAGGAGGAAGAATGTGAGTAAATAGGCAGAAAATAGAGCTTCTCTATAATTTTATAAAGTCTAAAAGTTGGCAAGAAGAGAGAAGTGCAAAGGGACAAAAAGCAAGAGAGATGTGATGAAACCATGTGCTTGAGAGAAACAGGAGGAGAGACAGGAGATGACCATCCTTGGAGATGCTTGAACTGACTGATTTTCGGATTCAATTTATGCTCTCGTCTGTGTGTATTCCCACAATGAAAGCTGTTTCTCCGTGTGTGGTCCTAGTGAGTTTCAGCAACAACAAAGCTCTACAGAGATCATATCTTTTGCCAGTCGTGCTAAGGTACTACTCTTTGTTCCCAGCTTGATTCTAAATCCTAAACAGGAAAAAAAATGGCCATGGCCATGAAAGATCATACATATATACTGTTAAAAGAAAAACTGCACCCCGGTTAAATTTAAAAGAGTTTAATTGAGCAATGAATGATTCACAAATCAGGCAGCCACCAGAATCACAGCAGATTCAGAGAGACTCCAGAGATGCCTTGTGGTCAGAACAAATTTATAGAACAAAAAAAGGGAAGTGACATACAGAAACTGGCAGTGAGGTATAGAAATAGCTGGATTGGTTTCAGGTTGGTGTTTGTCTTATTTGAGCACCGTCTGAACACTTAGCAGTCTCTGAGTGGTTGAAGTATGGCCATTGGGATTGGCCAAGGCTCAGCTATTGTTACAGGTGCATACTCCTAAGTTAGGTTTTCAAACTTGGCTACCTATCACGCTAGGTTACAGTTTGTCCACAAGGACTCAAATGTAGAAGTACGGAGTCTTTCTCAGGCCATATTTAGTTTTCTTTAACAATGCTAAATATAATATACATGACTTACAACTGGTGATTCTCAAATACAAATCATTATATATTTTTTGCTTTTTTTCAGAAGATCGTCTCAAACATTTAAAATAAGTGATTTAAAAAGACTTCCTAAATACCTAAAATTTCACAAAACTTTTCCTGCAAATACACAAAAGTTTCCAGAAGTCGTCTTTTTGTTCTCATGATATCAAACAAAAATGATATTTGAAATCTATGATTAAAAGGTATTTTAAGAGCTTAGTTGATTCATTCATTCATTTATACATACATACGTTCATTCACTCATTTAACAAACACTTCTTAAGGTGCCTTTTGTACTAGGACATAGGAGAAAGGAAAAAGGAATATATAAATAAGAATAAGATATAGGCTTTGCTTTCTGAAAGTTCCCAGTCTTTCTTGGGGTTAACAAGAACAAAACATCACAGCACAATATGTTTGTGGAAGCAGAGACGAGTCAGACCTACAGCAGGCTTATTATGGTAAACAATCTTAGGGGACACTATTCACCCAAGACATTCTATGTATTCCTTTTATGCAATATCTTCTATGAGAACAGTACTACTAGGAATTGAGCAATGTTGTGATCCTGACTTATAGCCAGGAAAAGTCATCACATAGAAGGAAGTACTAGAGCTAGATGTTGGAGTGGGTCTTGTAGCAGGCAAAGACTAGGGAAGGAAAGCAATTGAGGCATTGGAAACGACTATGTTCTGAATTGGCTCAGCACTCATTCTTACTTCCATGTGCATTCAGGAGCTCACTTCCATGGGCATTCAGAGGGGCAGAGAGGTCAAAAACTATACTTCCTACACTTTCTGGTAGCCAAAGTCTGGATGCAAAGTAGGCTATGCTAATTAGATGCATTCATGTGAATTTTGGAATGTGGCTGTGTGGTAGGAGTCTTTTATTGGATGCTTTTTAACTAGCAAATGATGCAACAGACATTTTAGAGTTTAAAGAGATGTTAGGGTTTAAAGTAGTAACTAGACCTAGTATTGCAGCATCTATTGTAGCTAAAGGCAGTCACAGTAATTGCAGGAGCCAGAGTCAGCATACCTGGGTCTAGCTGTCAGCATCAAGTATGTCTTTGAGCTCATTGGTCCAGTAGCAGTCCTATGACTCCCTCTGCACTCGCCCTTCTAATCATCTTATAAGCATTTCATGTCCTGTGATAGATCCCTTTCTGTTTGCAGTCCCTGTTTACTATGCTAAACTCTGGCTGATACAGCATGCTCACAGGCAAGGAGATATAAAAAACATCTTGCAGTCAGGGAGGGAGTAACTTCTAAGTATGTTAGAGCCAAAGATGGACAGCGGTAGAAAATACGGATGGAAGAAGAATAAGGTTTGCAAAGATCGTAAAGAGTTTTTCAGTTGTTTCTTCCAAACACTTGGCATCTGGTAGATTTTCATTAAAAGTTTGTTTTATGGAATTGTATTTAAAATCTTTAGAGTTTAGCCTTTTTCCTATCGAGTCAGTGGGGTGAAGAAGTATTGAACACTTTTACTTAAAGAAGTAACATGATGATATTTGTGCTTCTTATTTATGTCCACGTGGGTTACCCACAGAAAATGAAAAGGAGGTAGAAATGGCTGAAGACAGAGAAACTATCACAGATTGTTCTGTAGCTTATCATGCTACCGAAAAAGCAGTTTACAAATTTGGTCACATTTTATGCAAAGTTTATTATGTGATTTTACAAAGAATAACTAGAACCATGAATATCACACTCGGAAATATTAAGAATTTGATAAAATTTTAAAATATTCATCAAGTTTACATACTTTTATAGCTATGAGGCAGAGGAAATTATAAACTGTGTTGGCGTTATTGCCACACAGTGGCACCAATTTGGCTGGCACGTCTTCTTTAGTTAGTATTGTGTGAATTTGTTTATGGGTTTCTGTCTTTGGGTGATTTTGAGATATTGGGCTGTATTTTACCACATAATGTAATTATAATTCAGGATTTTCAAACATCCTTTAGCAGTGTCACCTGGAGGTCATTTGTAGTGGTGGCATTACTGCAGTAACAAAATATATACCTTAAACTTCAAAATGGAATTGAGATGTGAGGAAATGGGGGGTGGAGGGCTAGGGGGAGGAAAGCAGGGAGATGAGGGGCTAGGGGAGGATAGCATTAGGAGAAATACCTAATGTCGATGACGGGGTGATGGAAGCAGCAAACCACCATGGCACGTGTATACCTATGTAACTATATATATATATATATATATATATATATATATATGTATATATAATTTGTCAGAAAAGTCTAGCATCTCTACCATCTCAGTTTTTGCATTTATTGTTTGTATTTTATTAAATTCAGTTTGAGATTTAAAAAAAAGAAGAAGGGAAAACTTTAAACTATTAGACCTAGACTGAGAAAATAAAAAGAAACTTTTAAGCAAAAATGTGTTAAAATTCATGGAAATCTATAACATTCTCCAACTTATATTTATCTTTATAGAAAAATTAGTGAATTATGTGAGTTTTAATATAAAAGTTTTTTGAAACTCAATCCTTGAATAAAGTGATTGCCTACATATAACTGTTGTATCACTTACTATATTATATAGTAAATATTTCTTTCTTTCTTTCTTTCCTTTTCTTTCTTTTTTCTTTCATTCTTTCTCTTTCTCTTTCTTTCTTTTCTTTCTTTTTTTAGACAGAGTTTCCCTCTTGTTTCCCAGGCTGGAGTGCAATGGCACAATCTTGGCTCAGTGCAACGTCTGCCTCCTGGGTTCAAGTGATTCTACTGCCTCAGCCTCCCAAATAGCTGGGATTACAGGCATATGCCAACACGCTTGGCTAATTTTGTATTTTTAGTAGAGACGGGGTTTCTCCATGTTGGAGAGGCTGGTCAGGCTGGTCTCAAACTCCCGACCTCAGGCAATCTGCCCGCCTCAGCCTCCCAAAGTGCTGGGATTACAGGCATGAGCCATCATGCCTGGCCTGTAAATATTTTCTTATATGTCTCTGTGACAGGAAAACACTGTGTTCTTTACTAACTCATTTAATTTCCTTCTGGCAATATAGAGAGATTCTATTTCCCACCTTCCTTTCTGGTTAGGTTGGGGCCATGTGATGTACACAGCTACTAGGCTTGTACCTGCAAGTAAAACAACACATACGGTGTTCTATATTTTATCTTTTTCTCTCCCTTCTCCCCCTTCTTCTTCTTCTTTTTTTAAAGACCACATGTTGAAGCTGGAGATGCTAGACAGCAAGAGCCTGAATTTCTGAGTCACTGCATAGAGGCAACCTTCCCTTCAACAAATTTTACCACCTACCACATATATAGCAATCCACATTAAATTGTGATATAAATTGGAAATTGACTTCAATATTGTTCAGTTGCTGAGATTTTGACTGTTACAGAATTAAGCCCACTTTGATTTAGAGTCTACCACTCTGTCTCATTAGATTCTGTGTGCTCCCTGAGGTCAGAGGTACTGCTGTATTTAACTCTATCACGTTTTATTTGTTAAATCTGGGACAATGCTTAGCATAAAGTAAGTACTTAATGTATGAAGAGCAAATGAATGAATTAGTATTCTAGGCAAGAACCTTTAACTAAGGCAATGGCAGAGGGCAGTATAAGAGCAACTAAAGTATCTAAAGATGTCTTCAATTTAAAAATTGTTTTAAAAGAGAATATTTACTTTTTACAATATTTAAAATCATGAAATGCTTTTAAAATATGATATTTAAGATAGTATTCTTTAGAAAACAAACTATATATTTTTAAATATAAGACTTTCAAATACATGGAAAATATGTGTCAATTTTCACACAACTTCTTTTTAACTTTTTTCTGAATAAATCTGGAATTGTTATGAAATAAAAAGTAATGTGTATTAAAATTTATTTTTATGCATAACTTCTAGAATCAGTCGAATTAATTTTAAATCATAATGCCATATGTTGTAACCTAATTAATTTGCTTCATAGCTCTATTGTCTTTAATTCTTTTTCTTATATCAATAGAAAATAAACACAAAGCTTTCTGTAAGCTTTCTTCTTATGAAAATCTAACTAATGCCTGATGACCTGAGGTGGAACAGTTTTATCATAAAACCATCTCCCTCCCCACCTTGCCCCAGTTCCATGGAGAAATTGTCTTCCACAAAATCAGTCCCTGGTGCCAGGAAGGTTGGGTACTGCTAGTGTGGTACATTTGTTATAATTAATGAATTATTTTGGATCCATTATTACTAACTAAAGCCACAGTATACATTAGAGTTCACTCTTTGTGTTGTACAATGTGTCATGCCATAGCTGTGTAATGACATGTTTCCATCATTACAGAATTATGCAGAATAGTTTCACTGCTCTACCTGTTTAGTACACAAGCTCTACCTATTTATCCTCTCCTGGCTCCTTTCCTGTGAAGCTCTGGTGACCACTGTCTCCACAGTTTTGCATTTTCTAGCATGTCATATATTGGACTTACACATTATGTAGCCTTTTTAGATGGGCTTATTTCATTTAGCAATATGCATTTCAGGTTCTTTCAGGCTTTTTCAAGGCTTGATGGTTCATTTATTTTTATTGTTGAATAATATTCCATTGAATGGGTGTATCTCCGTTTATTTATCCATTCACCTGTTGGAGGACATTTTGGTTGCTTCCATGTTTTATCATGTTTCTTTAGTTTTATGAACAAAGCTGCTATAAATATTCTTTGCAAGATTTTGTATAGACATAGTTATCAATTCATTTGGGAAAACACCAAAGAATGCAATTGTTGGATCATACATATGAGTATGTTTACTTTTAGAAGAAACTGCCAAACTGTCTTCAAAAGTGGCTCTACCATTCTGCATTTCCAATAGCAATGAATGAGAGGTCCTATTGCTCCACATCAGCACTTGGTGTTGTCAGTGCTTTCTATTTTAGCCATTCTATTACTGGGGTGTGTTGTGCTCCTTCTTAAATACTTATCTCATGGTACTTTATTCTGTCATTTGTTTTTAGGCAAAAGTCCTTCTTACTCATGAAAAGTGGAAGAAAATAGTAGAGAATTGCGGTTTACATTGGAGAAGCCAAGACTAATGTATTTGAGTCTTAGATCACCCTTGAATCTTAGACTTGACTTTGATTTATGCACCAAGAGGAGATTTCAAATGAAGCTATGCCTCTAAGAATCAGAATTCTGTGCAATTTGCTTCATCTTCCCTCCCTGTAGCATTTTCTGGATGACATCCTAAAGCAGGTCAAAATGCTTTGATGAGTGAATGAAATGACATTGTGCCCCTGAAGAAATGAGAGATAGTCCCAACCCTTGTAATGGCCCTCATCTTTGTCTTCAAAGTAGTTATACCCCTCCTTATGAATTTAAGCTTGTTAAAAAATGAACAGGCAGACAATTGACATGAGCAGCTGGTATAAAATTCCTTTAGAACCACTGAATATTTTACCCTTCTCCCTAGAGTTATGAAATCTGACAGACAGATAACATAATAGTCATAGAATGGCTGAATTATAAGGACACATGTATAAGGCTAATGGCACCGATATAGTTGCTTATTGCAAAGTGCCAAAGATCTGTTAACATTCTGAAATGACTATCAGGTGCTGAGTGATATTTTTAAAGGTGCTGAGACTGGATAAGCCAAATTCCTCATCAGAGAAGCACATCGTGCCTTTGTTCACACTTTCCTTTCAGCAGTAGGCTCCAGGATGACAGCTCTAAGTCTGACCATTGTATGTAAATATTATCCCAAGGATAAAAGCTAAAAATTTATATGATTCAAAAAAATTTCAAACTCCCCACTAATGATACTGGGAAGAAAGAATGCGGGTTTGATAGTTGAAGAGATTTTACTTTATAACTGGTTCACGTTATAGAAAAACGTATTTCTTAAATGGAAAGGTAGGGTAAACCTGGCTGATGGGCAGATTGATAATATTACGGTAGTACTAAAAGGCAACGTATTTGCCAAATATACTTCAGTGGAGCATTATGGTGACTGGACAAGGTTGAAGTTTGTCCAAAGGTGAGACAGATTCAGTTTCATATGTTTTGATATTACAGGTATAGAAATTATTATCACTCCCCTCCCCGCTGTTATTCTGGGTTACATATAACGTGTGTTGTACAGACCTAAATGTCTTACTGCATGCTCACTTACTTCAGAATATGTGCTAGCAGTAAGAAAATCGAGACAGTATTTTAATAAAGAAATTTCTGAAGAGCAAGGAGTACCTAAGTTTCAGCTTTATTTCAAAATAATAACTACTTATTTAAACTATTATTTCAACTATTGTGTGAAGACTAGAAGCATAAAAGATACTTTAGCACTGAATCATTAATGACATAGTATGGATACTTCTATATCTTCATTTCCTTTCATTGATTGACATCGTAGTAAGACCAAAAGAATTTAGGAACTGTGGTAAACTGTATTACCCTTACAGATATTCCATCTTCTCTTGCTACTGAGATAAATGTACTTTCCCATCCTATCAATATTGGGCTTTATCATAGGGCTTGCTTTGACCAATAGAATGTAGGTGGAACTTGCACCTGAACTTTAAAATTCTGAACTTTAAAAGATACCAGGTCCTATCATCTTGTGGAGCACATCTGAATCCCGTTAAATTCATGGTCTGAGCACAGCTGCAGCTCACAGCTAGAGCCAGTAATGATCAATATGAAAAAGACGTAAGTATTTACAATAAAAGCCACTGAAATTTGAGATTGTTTATTTTTCTTTCTGCTATGGAGACTAATTTACAACTAGAAATATCAATACCTAGAAATGAAGTGTTTTTCACAATGACAACAACAAAAAAAATGGAGTGTTTCAATACTACATTGGGGCTGGTTTGTGTGGTAAGAGAACTTACGGGAATCTGGAAAAATGACAACCTATGGTAGATAATCAGGAAATATTTGGCTAAGCTTTTAAATGCTTTTGAATATATGAGAGATTAGGCATGCACTTAATGTGTTTGGTGTTTGGAGTTTGTTGCCATTTGCTCTATTTCTAAAGCTAATACACAAAGGACACGCTCAGATATGAACTATACTGTTTGTAAGGAGACTGGAGGGTTATATAAAGAGTCTAAGCAATCTTAGAGGACTGGAGAATGAAGTAGTCTCTCATTTCTGTTATGAAAAGATAAAACTGAGAAATCCCTTGAACAATAAATATTGATTAATATTCAAGACCCAACGTCAGAGCAAAAACAAATCAAGGTGCGTGACAATCACACATTTCTTTAAAACTTCAGATTGTGGCCTCTAATAATTCCTTTCGGTTGGAAAGAATGGCTGAGGAAAAGTGACAAGGGACTTGGTCCCTGGGAGCACTGATAAGCAAGAAGTACTTGTAATTAAGTCTAGTGACAGATACCTGGCTCAAAAAGAATTTTGGTATGACTTCATCCCTAGAATAAAGAACATAAGTCAGGCAAGTTTCTGAATGAGTTGGATTACTTAACGCTACTGCTAGCCTGGATTTTTTTTAAAAAAAGAGTATCACTATATTAAACACAAACTGACACTTGTGTGCCAATTCTATGGCCAGGAAGCAGGCGGAGAAAGCACCCCAGCCACCCCAAATGTCAGAAACCCCAACGGCCTCTTAAGATCTGACCAAAGAACTAAATAGGAGAAAGGGCTTCCCAGAAGTGGTTTCAATAGCCACGGAGAAAATAGACTGAGGAACCATTCTCAGGAAGACAAATTGGGGCCTAATCACAAAAACAGGTGCTATCTTCAGTACAGAAGATCTCTGCAACATTTGCCCAGCAAGGTTTCAGAATTTCATGAGCCAGTGACTGCTCGGCATCTCCCAATCGTCCTATTTTCAGACGGAGTATTTATTGTGGTTAACCTGCTTTGTCTTACCATTGTATTTAGGGTATATGTGAGGGTAGGTAACTTGTCTTTATATATCATTGGTCTCAAAATCAAACAGACTCACACTTAGAGTTAATGTAGAGACTGTCATGAGATCCTGTACTTACATCCTGGTGCCATAATTAAATGATGAGACTTTTAATGTCTTCTGTATTATTCCATTCTCGCATTGCTATAAAGAAATACCTGCGGCTGGGTAATTTATAAAGAGAAGAAGTTTAATTGGCTCACAGTTCCGCAGGCTGTATAGGAGGCATGATGCTGGCATCTCCTTGGCTTTTGGGGAGGCCTCAGGAAAACTTACACTTATGGCAGAAGGCAAAGAGGAAGCAGGCACTTCATGGCCAAAGCAGTAGCAAGAGAGGAAGGGAAGGTACTACACACTTTTTGTTGTTGTTGTTGTTGTTTTTGAGATGGAGTCTATCTCTGACACCAGGCTGGAGTGCAGTGGTGCAGTCTTGGCTCACTGCAACCTCCCTCCTGGTTCAAGTGATTCTTGTGCCTCAGCCTCCCTAGTATCTGGGATTACAAGTGCGCACCACCACATCCAGCCAATTTTTTGCATTTTTTTAGTAGAGACAGGGTTTCACCGTGTTGGCCAGGATGGTCTCGATCTCTTGACCTCGTGATCTGCCCACCTCGACCTCCCAAAGTGCTGAGATTACAGGTGTGAGCCACGGCGTTGGCCGGTACTATACACTTTTGAACAATCAGATCTCAACAGAACTCTATCATGAAAACAGTGCTAGGAGAATGGTGCTAAACCATTCATGAGAACTTCACCGCATGATCCATTCACCTCCCAACAGGCCCCACCTCCAACGTTGGGGATTACACTTCAACGTGAGATTTGGGCACAGACATAGACCCAAACCACATCACCTTCCTTTTAAGCAGAAGTAGTAAGTCAATGATGTATATGAAAGGAAACAAGACAAAGTGACCAAATGGGCAGATGGAGGTAGATTGCATTATTGTTCAACAAGTATTCATTCTCTTCCCTCTTTTCTCCAGCTTGGGAAAATCATATTTCCCCTCTCACTGCTGCTGGGCTTTATTTACCACTCACCTGTTTTTTGCCAATGGAAGAGGGATGGAAGTGACACTGTAACTTGATGCAGACCAGCTCTCTGTGTTCTTGCCTCTCACTGCATGAGCATCACATTCCAGGTAGGGGTGCTGCACACTTGGGCCCTGGGATGATAAGAGATGCAGGAAGCATGTGTGAACCTCATTCTTAGCCTTGGAGGGGATCCACCAGCACACAATGTAACAGAAAAATAAATATGTGTTGTTAGAAGCTCCTGAGATTTTGAGAATGTTTATTCCTCAGGTAACCATAGTGAAATTTGACTAATACAGTAATTTTCAAGATAATAGTTTTCTAGAAATAGAGCCAGAACAGAAGCTTATTGCCTAAAATCTAGGCCAGGATTTTAACCAAATATCATGTTAAATAGTCCTTTAAAAAACATAAAATATATTTGTAAGATGAAGTGTCAGAATCTAGTAACAAAACAGGCAAAGAGATAATTTTTTTTTTTTTTTTTTTTGTGATGGAGTCTCCCTCTTGTCACCCAGGCTGAAGTGCAGTGGTACAATCTTGACTCACTGCAACCTCCACTTTCTGGGTTCAAGTGATTCTCCTGCCTCAGCCTCCTGAGTAGCTGGGATTACAGGCACCTGCCACCATGCCTGGCTAATTTGTGTAGTTCTAGTAGAGACAGGGTTTCGCCATGTTGGCCAGGCTGGTCTCAAACTCCTGACCTCAGGTAATCAGCCTGCCTTGGCCTCCTAAAGTGTTGGGATTACAGGCGTGAGCCACCATGCCCGGCCTAAGAGATAATATTAACAAATAAAACATTTCTAGCTTTTCTTTACACATATTGAAGGGTAGATTGTACTATTGCTAAGCAATCTTCATTCTTCCCTCCAATGGCTTGCTAAGGGTAAATAAAGATGTTTGAAAAAATGACAACAGCCTTTCATCTTTTATAATGGAGGATTTTTACAATCAATGGGATCATTTTTATGGAAAAAGAAATTGAAACAATATTTTTCCCTTATTTTATCTACTTGCCTTTTGTTTCTGAGTGATACTGCATTGAAAAGGGAAAACAAATTAAAAAACCAAATTAAATGCTTCTGCAACTATTACTAAAATCTATAAAACATAAATAAAAGTAATCAGTAATTTCTTTTTAAACATTGTATTTCATTTATATCTTAAGAATTTGACTCTGAGGTGGATTCTCTGAAGCAATGGTGACTGAGTAGATAAATATATTCACAGGTAGTCAAATACATTATTTAACAATTTTTTTTCTTTATGATAGAAACAATAAAAGATATTTTTTAAATTGAGAAAGAAGGAAAGGAACATTGTGATTTCGGGAGTAGAGGATGCTTTGATACTTATGAGAACCTCACTTAGTCTGAGACATTGTTCAGGTATGTTGTTGCTGATTTTATAAAACTAGACCAAGTGGTGGAGGTGAAGAGCCAGATGTCTCAAAGCCTAGAATATACATTTCACTTGAGACTGGGCTGTTATTAAAAATAGCACAGTGATGAGCCCAAAGCTTTTTCGATTCATGATCTGCCCTACTTTGTAACTGTAGGTTTTATACCAACTCCTTGAGTACTTTTGAGTAGTTTCTCTTATTTGCCCATGGAAGCAATATTGAAGTTCTCCCTAAGAATTTGGCAACAAGGTAAATGAAGTTGCCATCTAACTGTTCAACAAAAGAGAAAGTCTGAGAAGATGTGTAGTCAGTAGTAGAAGTTAAAGGCTTAACCCCAGGCCAAAGTATCAGTTAGAATGTATTAACATAACTGAAGAAAGCATGGGTAAAGTCAAAGGAAGATTGGTTATTCAAAGTAGTATGGACAAATTCTCAGAAAGACGTGTTGACTGTGCATGTCTACATATTGCCTAAGGCCCCCAGGCTCCCACTGGAGTGTGGTGTTTTTCAGGAGATTTATAATGAGGCTTCATCTGCTCCAAGCCATTCATTCTCTTTGATTAGAAGAGCTGTGAGAGAAATATAATTCTAAAAAGAGGTACTTGGTTATTAACTTATAATTAATGTAACAGCTGCTAAGTAGCCTGAGCAATCGAGTGCTCAAAATTACTGTATTAGTCATTTTCTTTTCTTTTTTCTTTTTTTTTTTTTTTAGCGACAGAGTCTCACTCTGGCACCCAAGCTGGAATACAGTGGTGCGAACTCAGCTCACTGCAACCTCTGCCTCCCGGGTTCAAGTGATTCTCCTGCCTCAGCCTCCTTAGTACCTGGAACTGCAGGCATGCACCACCACACCTGACTAATTTTTATATTTTTAGTAGAGATGGGGTTTCTCATTGGCCAGGCTGCTCTTGATTGAAATCCTGACCTTGGAATTCACCTGCCTCGGCCTCCTAAAGAGCTAATATTACAGACATGAGCCATTGCACCCGGCCATATTAGTCATTTTCAAAGGAGGCACAGCAATACTCAACATCTGTCGGCCACCGCACAGACTGCTAAGTTGCTCATGAAGCTGGAAGTACAAACTCCATGAAACAGTAGGTTGTACTACATTCTTTCCAGTGATACCATATCCTTGAGAATCTGAGTTTGAAAGTCAAGTAACTTGTAAAACAACACGGAACAGGAAATTAGGAGCTGATTGTGGTTACTAAATAATAATTTATAAATATTAATTTTTAAATTTATTTGTTATTTTTTCATATGGTTACTAAATTATAGGATAATACTTATATTGGCCCTAACTACTTAATAAAAGGAACTGTTAGGTATTTCTCTTGTCCTGTAGGCAACATTAAAAAAACCACTGGGGGCTGGGCGCGGTGGCTCACACCTGTAATCCCAGCACTTTGGGAGGCCGAGGTGGGTGGATCACGAGGTCAAGAGATGAGACAATCCTGGCCAACATGGTGAAACCCGGTCTCTACTAAAAATACACAAAAATTAGCCGGGTGTGATGGCACAAGCATGTGGTCCCAGCTACTCGGGAGGCTGAGGCGGAAGAATCGCTTGAACCCAGGAGGCAGAGGTTGCAGTGAGGCGAGATTGCACCACTGCACTCCAGCCTGGCGACACACCAAGACTCCGTCTCCAAAAAAAAAAAAAAAAAAAAGCAACTGGCAACTGGGGACACTAAGGGAACTGTGAACTGAGAAGATGTGAGACTCTCTGGTGTTGCTGAGTGGGGATGAGTGGTGATGGTCAGTTTGAATATAGACAACACTTGAGTCATCTCAGTGGCAGCTAGAATTCCTATTTGGAGAGGGGATCATTCTACTCTTTTGAATGTCAGTAAATAATGGATTCACATGATTAACTTCTTCTGGTTCCACTTCCTTATCACCAGACATCTTTGAGGTTCAATGTCAACTTCCTTGAGAGCAAGGTTGCTCTAGTCTGAAAACTCAGGTACTCAGTTTCCTTAGCAGCTGTACCATTAATTATAAATTAATAAACAAGAACCTTTGTTAGAGTTGCATTTCATTTGCAGTGCAGCTTTTCTAAACAAAGAGAATGAATCTCGTGGAGGATATAATGCCTCATTATATGTCCTCATTATAAATTAAGGTAGTGGCATTGTATCAGTCTCAAGTCACTCCTGAGAGACCATGATATTTCTGAATTTGGAAGACCAAGTATCAGATTCTGGTCTAAAGTATTTTACTATAATAATAATAATGCCACTCTGTGATGCTCTTTGGAAAACAAGATGATCTGATCTGTTTCAGGCACTGCCTTTTTTTTTTTTTCTCAATTTTAGTCAAATTTGGAGTAAGACTGCCTGGGTTCAAATCCTAGTTCCACCGTCATCTACTTTTGTGACCTTGAGCAAATTACTCAACTTCTCTGTATTTCAGTTTTCTCATCAGTAAAATGATGATGTATTAGTTCTTCTCATGCTGCTAGAAGGACATACGTGAGACTGGGTAATTTATAAAGAAAAAGAGATTTAAGGGACTCAGAGTTTCATATGGCTGGGGAGGCCTCACAATCACAGCAGAAGGTGAAGGAGCAAAGTCACGTCTTACATGGTGGCAGGCAAGAGAGCATGTCACGGGTGCAGGAGAACTGCCCTTTATAAAACCATCAGATCTCATGAGACTAATTCACCACCATGAGAACACCATGGAAAAACCTGCCCCCGTGACTCAATTACTTCCCACCAGGTCTCCCCCAACAACACGCGGGGATTATGGGAGCTACAATTCAAGATGCGATTTGTGTGAGGACACAGCCAAACCATATCAATTGGTAATAATAATTACTTTAGAGGTAGTTGTGATGATTAAATGAAATAATATATCTTAAAATCTTAGAACATGCTGAGCACATTTTAAGGTCTTAGAACATACCTAGAACACCATAAATTCTAAATAAACATCACTTCTTGTCATTCTCCCTCTTAACATTATTATTTCTATTTTTGGTCACGTTCATCTATTTCTTTTACTTTTCAAGCTTCTACATTTTCATCAAATTTATCTATGAACTTAACATTGGCATGGAAGTTGGATATTTCATGAAATATCTGACTGCAATCCAAGTCTGTGAGTGTGGAAGAATCAGCAATACCAAATATTTCCATTGCTCTTCTATGTTTGCATGATTCCCTACATATGAGAGCTTTGTGACTACTTCTGGCCAACTAAATGTTAGTGCAAGTGAAAGAGTGAGATTGAAAAGCCCATATGTGATTCTTCAGTTTTCTAGTTCCCCTGCCTCAGCACACAGGGAGAACTTGTGTACAAGGAGGTATAGCTATGAGATAGTGGTGCATCTATTAACTTGGATCCTTTTATAATTGATGAAGTGGAGCCACCTGTCAACTTAAGTTGGCTATGTACTGTGATCAAGAAATAAAAAGTTTGTGTGTTAATCCACTGTGATCTCCCAGTTTATTTGTTACCATGCTATATATTAACACACTCTAACACTGAGTGTAAATGACCTCCAGGCACCTATCTCGTGATGGTGAGTTAATATTGAGGGAATAAAATTACATTTATAAATGCTTGTTCAGAAAACTTAAAGCATACCATACCCCGGTTCTAACTTCGGATCTCTACCATAGTTGAAGACAGACCTCATCTGGGACTCTGGTTACCTGTAAGTTCTCCTGGCCTGGGTATCCAAGATGGCTTATTTGCAGGCCAGTGGCTGATGGTTTTCACTTGGGAGCTCAGTTGAGGCTTTTGACCAGGACACAAACCCAGCAGCCTCTCACTGAGTACCTAGAGGGAGCTCCCAAGAATGAGCATTTCCAGAGAGCCAGGGATGAAGCTGGAAGTCATTTTATGACCTAGCCTTAGAAGTCCCACAATATTACTTCAAATACATTCTATTATTCACATAAATCACTAAAGAGAGTCCAGATTAAATTGAAGTTTGCTTCTCAGAGGAAAAAATGGAAAAGAATTTGCATTTACAGTCATCTGTAATTTATCATATCCTCCCCCTTTAATGGATATTTCTCCTCACACACACTTACATGTTAAAATTCTTCCAAGAAGCAGGCTGGATGCGGTGCTCATGCCTGTAATCCCTGCTCTTTGGGAGGCCAAGGCAGGCAGATCACTTGAGGTCAGGAGTTTGAGATCAGCCTGGCCAACAAAATGAAACCTCATTTCTACAAAATATACAAAAATTAGCTGGGTATGGTGGCATGTAATCCCAGCTACTTGGGTGGCTGAGGCAGGGGAATCATTTGAACCCAGGAGACAGAGCTTGCAGTGAGCTGAAATTGCACCACTGCACTCCAGCTGGGGCGACAGAGTGAGACTCCATCTCAAAAAAAAAAATATATTGCAAGAAGCAGCTATGCCTTGTTGTAATTCCATAACCATACTAGTTCCTATTTCTGAGATTTAGCATCTTGTATATACTCAGTAATAACTACTAGATAAATTTGCAAATGATATATGTATATCTCTAAATTTTTCCCAGTATCGTCCACAGGTCCTAGATTTTAGATGCTCAATCAATTTCTTTTGAATAAATGAAGGAGGTATTTTCTACATTAAAAATCAAACTTCGAAGCTTACCTAATTACCAAGTAAAAGGTAAACATATATTTTCTTCATCTGGGCAAAAGTTTTCAATTGAAACATAATGAAGAAAACAGGTAGAAGCACCAGGGATAATTCTTCATTTGTATTTATTCATATAAATATAAGAATAATAAATATGATTTCCCCCAAATATGTATATTGACCTGGAGTTAATTGTGTTTCTGACAAAGTATGGCAAGCACCAATATCTCAATACTAAGGAAGACTGCCCTAAAGAAAAGATGGTCTACCAATAATTTTTTCTGATACAATCAGAGGTAAAGAAGTCACAAAAGAGGTCCCAAGAATTCTTGAGAAAAATATTATGATGAATGTTATTGAGAATTGGGACTTCTTTTTCCAAGTTTATTTGGTTTGTCATTCTATTGCTTCTTTTTCTGAGTTTGCACTTGCTTAAAACTCAGGGGGTGTGAAATAGAATTGCCAATACCATGTCTCCATATTAATGCACATCAAAGAAGTCTAAGGCTTGTCGTTTGTAACATGACTAAAAGAGAATTGAACTTGCGTCTCTCAGCTTACCAATGAAATGCTCCCATTTATAAGCAGAAAGAATTTAAGCCTTCTGCAGTCTTGAGTCATTTTAGAAATTCCTTCCCTCTGTATTGATTATATGTTTAATTTGATACTATGTTCTAAATATGGTCTCATGCAAGGTCCTGAAGTTATTAATATCCAAAGTACTCTTCTAGAATTCTATCCAGAAAAGAAAATTCTGTTAGAAATGAGCAAATATAGCAAAACAGAAAATAAGTTTTGAATTTAAAATAGTGGAAAAAATAAAAATACCATTTATAAGACTGGAAGTTTAATGTGTCTTTTCAACACGTACTTCAACATTTTTAATTGTTATTCATGAGTTTTATTACAAAATTCCCTGGCTTGGGCCGGGCATGGTGGCTCATGCTTGTAATCCCAGCACTTTGGGAGGCTGAGGTAGGCGGATCACCTGAGGTCAGGAGTTTGAGACGCCTGACCAACATGCCAAAACCCTATCTCTACCAAAAATACAAAATTAGCCTGGTATGGTGGCGGGTGCCTGTAGTCCCAGCTACTTGAAAGGCTGAGGCAGAAGAATCACTTGAATGGAGGCGGAGGTTGCAATGAGCCAAGATAGTGTCACTGTACTCCAGCCCGGGCAACAGAGCAAGAATCTATATCAAATATATATACATAATATATATATATATTCCTTGGCTTGACATGCACTAGTTTTATATATTTTTTCCCTGGGCTTTTGTGAAAAATCAAAAGTATTTCTCTCTAGAGTTTTACTGACTTATTTATTGTTATAGGTTTTTTCCTTTTTTGGTTATTTGCTTGTATAATTCCATTAAAATTAATTATAGGTTGAAATTTCCCCAACTTAAAAGAAAATGAATTGTTTATTATGAATTATCTAAAATATTTAAATTTATCAGAATTAAAGGGAGCTTAGTATAATCTTTCGTACTATTCAGTGAAATGCTCTCAGAAATCAAGTACAACCTAAATTTTAAGTCCCCATCTTAAGAAAGAGAGTAGCAGGGAGATATATATATATTATCTATATATATAATATATATATCATATATATGTTAGAATAAAGCAAGATTTTTATGATAGCAGTTTAAACAATGATTTAAAATATTTTTTTCTGGAAATTTTCAAATTCTAAAATCGTATATAACTATAAAATACTAATCTACTTCTGAAAATGTTAAGTGTAAGTCATATTAAATATGTATTAAAAATCTGATTCTGTGAAGAAAGTCATTGATAGCTTGGTGAGGATAGCATTGAATCTACAAATTACTTTGGACAGTATGGCCATTTTCAAGTTATTTGATTCTTCCTATCCATGAGCATCGAATGTTTTTCCATTTGTTCTCTCTTATATCCTTGAGCAGTGGTTTGTAGTTCTCCTTGAAGAGTTTTTTCACATCACTTGTAAGTTGTATTCCTAGGTATTTTATTCTCTTTGTAGCAACTGAAAATGAGAATTGTCTCATAATTTGGCTCTCTATTATTGGTGTATAGAAATGCTTGTGATTTTTGCACATTGATTTTGTATCCCGAGACTTTGTTGTAGTTGCTTATCAGCTTCAAGAGATTTTAGGCTGAGGAAATGAGGTTTTCTAAATAAACAATCATGTCGTCTAGAAACAGAGACAATTTGACTTCCTCTCTTCCTTTTTGAATACTCTTTATTTCTTTCTCTTGCCTGATTGCCCTGGCCAGAACTTCCAATACTATGTTAAATAGCAATGGTGAGAGAGGGCATCCTTGTCTTGTGCTGGTTTTCAAAGGGAATGCTTCCAGCTTTTGCCCATTCAGTATGATATTGGCTGTGGGTCCGTCATAAATAGCTCTTACTATTTTTAGATATGTTGTATCAATACCTAGCTTATTTTGAGTTTTTAGCACGCAGGGGTGTTGAATTTTGTTGAAGGCCTTTTCTGCATCTATTGAGATAATCATGTGGCTTTTACATTGATTCTGTTTTTGTGATGGATTACATTTATTGATTTGCATATGTTGAACCATCCTTGCATCCCAGGGATGAAGCTGACATTAACTTTCTTCACAGAGTTAGAAAAAAACTACTTTAAATTTCATGTGGAACCAAAAAAGAGCCCGTATAGCCAAGACAATCCTAAGCAAAAAGAACAAAGCTGGAGGCATCATGCTACCTGACTTCAAACTATATTACAAGGCTACAGTAATAAAAACACCATGGTACTGGTACCAAAATTAATATATAGACCAACAGAACAGAAAAGAGGGCTCAAAAATAATGCCACACATCTGATCTTTGACAAACCTGAAAAAAACAAGCAATGAGGAAAGGATTCCCAGTTTAATAAATGATGTTGGGAAAATTGGCTAGCCATATGCAGAAAACTGAAACTAGACCCCTTCTTTCCACCTTATACAAAAATCAACTCAAGATGGATTAAAGACTTAAACGTAAGACCTAACACCATAAAAACCCCAGAAGAAAACCTAGGCAATACCTTTCAGGACATAGGCATGGGCAAAGACTTTATGACTGAAACACCAAAAGCAATGGCAACAAAAGCCAAAATTACAAATAAGATCTAATTAAACTAAAGAGCTTCTGCACAGCAAAAGAAACTATCATCAGAGTGAACAGGCAACCTACAGAACAGGAGAAAATTTATGCAATCTACCCATCTGACAAAGAGCTAATATCCAGAATCTACAGTGAACTTAAACAAATTTACAAGAAAAACAAACAGCCCCATCAAAAAGTGGGCAAAAGATATGAACACATACTTCTCAAAAGCAGACATTTATGCAGCCAACAAACATATGAAAAACAGCTCATCATCACTGGTAATTAGAGAAATGCAAATCAAAACCATTATGAGATACCAATCCATGCCAGTTAGAATGACAATCATTAAAATGTCAGGAAACAACAGATGCTGGCAAGGATGTGGAGAAATATGAATGCTTTTACACTGTTGGTGGGAGTGTAAATTAGTTTAACCATTGTGGAAGACAGTGTGGCAATTCCTCAAGGATCTAGAACCAGAAATACCATTAGTCCCAGCAATCTCATTACTGGATATATACCCAAAGGATTATAAATCATTCTACTATAAAGACACATGCACACATATGTTTATTGCACGACTATTCACAATAGGAAAGACTTGGAACCAATCCAAATGCCCATCAATGATAGACTGGATAAAGAAAATGTGGCACATATACACCATGGAATACTGTGCAGCCATAAAAATGGATGAGTTCATGTCCTCTGTAGGAACATGGATGAAGCTGGAAAGC